>CALYMW010000242.1:0-59000 GCA_944588485.1 Phosphuga atrata | reverse complement strand
TCAGTTTGTCTGCCAAGGCTTGTCTGTCCAGTCTTGTCTGTCCAGTCATGCCTGTCCAGTCTTGTCTGTCCAGTCTCGTCTGTGCAGTCTTGTCTGTCTAGTCTTGTCTGTCCAGTCTTGTCAGTCTAGTCTTGTCTGTCTAGTCTTGTCTGTCTAGTCTTGTTCCACTTTCTAATTGACTATTCCCAATTTCAAATCGATTATTGCCAAATTTGACTTTATCTCCGTTTAGAAATTTTCAGTAAATTTTTGAAATTTCATTGTAAAACATCGATCAATAAAAAAATTCAAAGGCAAATGTTACGAAATTATTAACCAACCGCCGCTTCGATAACAGCTTCAGGGCAACCAACATAGGTCCTTCAAAAATAATTTATTAAAGGATTAAAATTAATAAATATTCAACATATTAGAACCAAATTAAAAAAATTTCAACCAAAATCTTCTAAACCCATCAATTCTAAACCCATTTATATAACGCCAATGTGTTTTAATTCAATTTTTACAAAATATTAAGAGTTTGCACCTTCCCCCGCCATCACCCCGCCGACCCTTTAAAAAAAGAGGGAAACTGTTTAGCCCGCTTCTCCACATCATAGTCAGCCATTGCTGTTGCATCGTTGTTCTTTGTTAGATATTCAGAAAGCTTTTTGCAAGTTCGTTTTGAAATCGAATAATCTCAAAAATGGAAAATAACACCGTAAAGGCTATTGAACCATACGATGGAGATGATATCACCATTGTATATGAACAGAAGCAAGCTGAGGATTGGGACGCTCTTCAAGAAGGTAAGTAACGGCGTGTTAAAAAAAATATGGAGAATTATACAAAATGGAGAATCTTAAAAAAAAACCGAAATTGCAAGTGAAATATATTCACTCAATTTCTCGGTATTCAACAACATATGCAGGTTTGTCTTCTTTCTGCAGCCATTAATAAGGAATTAGCACGTGGGGATTTGCAAGAGGAATCCGAGATTCTGGCTCGAGGACAGGAAGAATACGTGCTTCTGCCTCGAGGAGATGAGGAAACCGAGCTTTTGACTCGAGGACACGAGGAACCCGAGCTTGTGTCTCCGGGACCGGAAGAACCCGAGCTTCTGGCTCGAGGACAAGAGGAATCCGAGCTTCTTCCTTGTGAACCGAAGGAATCCGAGCTTCTGACTGGAGGACAGAAGGGACCCAAGATTTTGGCTAAGGGACACGAGGAATCCGAGCTTCTGCCTCGAGGACAGGAGGAACCCGAGCTCGTGTCTCGAGGACAGGAGGAACCCGAACTTCTGGAGCGAGGACAGGAGGAACCCGAACTTCTGGCTCGAAGACAGGAGGAATCCGAGCTTCTGCCTCGTGCACAGAAGGAATCCGAGCTTCTGTCTGGAGGACAAAAGGGACCCGAGCTTCTGGTTAGGGGACAGGAGGAATCCGAGCTTCTGCCTCGAGGACAGGGGGAACCCGAGCTTGTGTCTCGAGGACAGGAGGAATCCGAGCTTCTGCCTCGAGGACAGGAGGCATCCGATCTTTTGCCTCGAGGACAGGATGGACCCGAGCTTCTGGCTAGAGGACAGGAAGAATCCGAGATTCTGCCTGGAGGACAGGAAGAACCCGAGCTTCTGCCTCGTGAACAGGAGGAACACGAGCTTCTGCCTCGAGGACAGGAGGAACTCGAGCTTCGGCCTCGAGGACAGGAGGAACTTGAGTTTCTGCCTCGAGAACAGGAGGAAGCTGAGCTTCTGCCTCGAGGACAGGAGGTAGCCGAGCTGCTGCCGCTAGGACAGGAAGAACAGAGAGAAGTCGATGAGCTTCTTAATATTTTAGACAGCATAGGTATGTTTGAACACTCAAATAATGTTTTTTTCTGTTAGCTTTATGCCTTTATTTCAAAATTTCTTTCCAAATTTTCAAATAATGATAGACAGCGTTGTTAATCTTGAAGAATGTTCCTTTAAAAAATAAAACGGACGGCAAGAGAAAAGAAAATGGCGAAATAGTAATTTTTGTTTGGTTTTGCTTAAAATAAAGTTTTAAAATATGTAAAAATGTTTAAAAAATGTTTAAGAAATATATAAATTATCAAATTTATTTAACTTAAATCCTAGCTCTCTACTGATGAAAAATATAAATTTAAACATTATAAATATACTGACCAAGAATAATTTATACTAAACAATAATATAAATGCCCTTACACATACACGCATCAAATTTTGTCAATTTTTCGAAAAATTCTTTTTCGACCCTTAACCAAAACTGAAATTAATTTTCTTGATTCCGAAAAACCAATCATTTTTTAAAAATCGATTAATTTTTCTTAGTAAATGCCATTTGTAGGCACTAAAACCTATTAACTCAACGTAACTATAAATTCCAAAGTTTTTTTAAATTCTTTAATTACGTAAAATCAAACTAATTTATTTATAAACCAAAATCTATAGTAATTCGTTTATAATCGTTATGTTTTTGTTGTTTTTCATTGTAAATTCGCCAGATGAATTGGATTTTGAAGTGAGAAACGAGGACAACAGATTGTATGCAGTCCATGAAATTGACTTTTCTGGTATATTCTCTACCCATATAAAATATTTTATAAACAACCACTTAAACTCTATTCTTGTTTATTTTTTCAGACCAAAACAGAGGTCCTTCTCCATCGCCTGAGGTAGCACCAAATAATGCTCCATGTATGTTTCATTAATATATTAATATTATTATTATGTATATATATATATATATATATATATATATATATATATATATATATATTACATATTTTTTATCGATTTTTTTATGTAGATAAAATCAATTTTATAACCAGCAGATTGTGTCCCCAGGTTTACCTATTGTGTTCCGTCTTTCGTACGTTTTATTCTTAAAATATCGTATTCAATGAAAAGTATCCATTTGCAATTTGATGTACTAGTTATTTCTTTTTTATTGTGCAGAGTAGAAAAGCTAGTGCAAACTTATCCTATTTTTATCCTTTAATATATCCTATTTTAATCACATTTAATTTGTTTGTTTTAATACCTACTTTTTGTATTAGCAGTGAACGTGGAAGGAATGGATTGCATTGAGAACTGGGATTTCGAAGAGGATGGGGAAAAAGATTATTGTAGCGGTAATGTTTAAACTATCACACTTCTTTAAATAATCTAATTTTACAATTTTTAATTCTCGTTCTGAAGGAATGAAGCGTTCTGACAACGCCCAGAATGAGCCACCTGCTGCTTACAAAGTGGAAAATGCGGCGGAGCAGAATATTATTAATCTAACCGAAGACGAATGGAATTTCCTCGCGTCAGTCATAATTGTAATAATCTGCATCCTCTTCTATACCTGCGGGTAATTGGAAAAATGTAATGCTGCTTATTTATGTATTTTTATTTTATTTTAATAAATAAACCTGTGCTTACTTTGATTTAATCAATATGTTTTACTTCAATTAACCCAATAGAACATAAGTTCGCTGACAGCAACAATTTATTGTTTTATAATTGAGATATAATGTTTTGAATTTTTTTTTATTAATTTTTAGTCTATTGAGCTTAGTTACTCTGGCTAGTCCATCTTTTGCTACAGTTTGAATTTAGGGTAGAATTCGTTCCGAAATCAATCATTATAACTGCTCTTTGAATGTTCTCAAGTTTGACTAAACGACATTCATGACAAGCTTCAACCAGTATCATTTTTCAATAAAAGGTCTCAATTCTAAAGTCCTGTGAAGGTAGCAACTGAATTTGCAAAAATATAATATTACAACGGAGTTCCTGGTAGATATGAAATAGTTCTAGAGTACTTTGTGCAAAGTTTCAATAGTTCTGCATAATTTCGGGAAAAAAATTTGAAATACAAAATTTGAGCTAGTAACCACTTTTGAGAAAAACTATGCGTTTTAGACATATTCCTGCACCTCGACCATAGTTCTGCAAAAATTGACAATTTGCAAGAAATTTGAATTTTGAAAAAACAGTTCTATTCGCGAGTCTGAATAGCACTCTAACAGTTCTATACAAGATCCCTTTGACATTTTTGATCAAAATCTTAGTTTAAAAGATATTTGCAATAATAAGGGACCCATGGTTTTGAATGGAAATTTAAACAAAACAATAGTTTTGTTTGCAGTTTCTTGTAGAACTCGTGGAGTTCTATCGAAAATCCGAATAACATTTTTCTGCAACGTTAAAAATTGCAAAGATATGCGAAAAATTATACTTCACAGCTGCGACGAAATGAAAAAGAGAAAAAAATCGCGCAATTGTTCTGTTTGCAGTTCCTGGATAACTCGTGGTGTTCTATCGAAAATCCTTATAACATTTTTCTGTAAAATTAAGGATTAGAAAGATATGCCAAAAATTAGACTTCACCGAAGCGACGAAGTCAAGAAAAATAAATCGCTCCGATTTATTTTTCTTTTTTTTTATTTTAGGCCGAGCGGCGTTTTGAATCGTTCTCGTTTGTCGGCGGATAGATCAGCGTTATCCTTTGTCGGCAGTACGAAAATCCGCGCACCGAGCTTTTACAATAGTTTTAGTTTAAAATAGTTGTAAATTTTAGTAAAAAATATGCACATTTTACAAAATGTGCATATTTTTTACAGTAAACCAACGAATTCAGATAGGAACAGATCTGCTTTTTTTCACTTCATTGCTAAGCTCGAACTTTATTAGTGAACATTTTTCGAATATCTGTCCATTTTTTAACTTTACAGAAAGAAGTTATTAGGATATTCGATAGAATTCAACAGCTTTACCAGATACTGCAAACAGGACTAATGCGCGTTTGTTTTTGCAATTAAAAACATTTTTTTTTTTTTGAAATCGTCAATTTTTGCAAAATTGGTCAAGTACTCCAGAACTATGGTCGAGGTGCAGAAATGTCCGAAACGCATAGTTCTTTTTAAAATGGTTGCTAGCTCATTTTTGGTATTTTCCATTTTTTCGCGAAATTCTGCAGAACTTTTGGAATTTTGCACAAAGTACTCGAGAACAACATATTTCACATCTACCAGGTCGGAGTTCCTGTAATATTATATTTTTGCAAATTCAGTTGCTAACTTCACAGGACTATCTCTTGCTTCAGATTGAATATAGGGTCGTTTTTTTTCCGAAAACAATAAATTTTTGACGTATAACTGTTTGGATATTTTCAACTTTGACTAGACGACATTCTTGACAATCATTTTTCAATAAATTTGTTTTATTTAGATGTGGTAGATATGTGATAGGTTTATTTTATTTAGATGTGGTAGATATCTAAATAAAATAAATCTGTTTTAAACAAATTGACGTAATTAGAATTTTCATCCCCCCCACAAAAAAAGTGGGGAATTGTTTCACCCACTTCTACACCTCATCGTCAATTGTTGCTGTGTCATCTTTGTGCATGGTTGGATTTTTAGAAAGGTTTTGTGAGTTACTTTTGCAAACGAATAATCTAAATGATGGAAAAGGAAAATAATACTAAAAAAGCTATTGAATCATGCGATCGAGATGGAATCAATCTCGCAATCAGCGAGGAGCAAAAGCTAGCTGAGCAGTTACAAGCCATCCAAGAAAGTAAGTAACGGCGTGGCGTATTAAAAAAATATACAAAATGGAAGATCTTAAAAAAATTAGTAATTTTAACTGAAATATATTCATTCTCGTGAAGTTGGCTCCCGAATTTTTGAAAAATTGATTTTTTAGAGCTCTGGCAAGATTTTGAATAGTGCTAGAGTTCTTGAAAATTGCAATAGTTCCGGGGAATTTCGGGCAGAAATTGATACAAATAATTTGGAGGCAAACTTCACGCAGCCCCCTTTTATTCAGGAAAAAGAATTCTGATGTAATATTTTAGTGCTTTACTATTTTACTATTATTTGAGTACTAGAGTTCTCAAATAATGAATATAGCTACACGTTTTTTTGTAAAATTATGTTATATTTGCAAATTTAAAAAAAATGCCGTTAACGGTTTCCGATAGTGCTACAATTCCGATAGTGCAAATTAATAAAAAATGCCTATTAGACATTTTTGTAAAATCAATATCTATAAACTTATTTATAAAAAACTTTCGAGGAAGATTAAAAAAAAAACAGAGTTCTGATAAGAGTTCTGAGTAGCCCCCCAAAAGTTCTGAATTTCTTTGTGCAATATATATTAAAGAAGTTATCAGCCAAAACGTGGCGCTAAATTTTTGAAAATTTTTATGAACTCTCGGGCGGCTCTCGAGGTGCTACCTAGAATTCTTAACATAATAATAATAAGTAAGTTTATTTCCAGCAGACAGCTAATACTTGCCTATAATGTAGATTGTAGATTTGGTGGTGACCACTTGTACTGCGACCTTCGTAGATCTTGTACCCCACCCTCTTCCTCTAAACGTTGGTATACTTACCCATTTAGAACGCCTCCTTTAGTCCTGATTCTTTAGGTATTTTCAGAATCTGGGTGGGATTCAAAGACTGCAACTCTGTCTGTCTCTTGCGGAGCAGTGATCCGCAGTCTTTGAGCAGATGTATGCGGGGTTCCTGTGCTGAACCACAAAATCTGCATCTGTCCTCTTCCTCTAGGACTAGGGTCTTGAGGTGTTTTCTAAGTCTACAGTGTCCCGTTAGGACTCCTGTCAGAATTCTAAGCTTGATCCTGTTTAGCTTCGGACAAGATTTTGTTCTTTTCTGGTTAACAGATCCCAGCATTACTTTGGATTGTCTCAACCTTCTTCTCAGGTTTTCATCCCTTGTTCTCTTATTTCTTCATCTAAACTTTTCTGGACGGTATTCACACTCATACCGCAAAAGAGTGCCGGACCTATAAAGGGATTACTGGATCCCTTGTTTGCCAGGGGATCGGCTGCTTCGTTTCCGTCTATACCAGTGTGTCCTGGTACACTTTATAGCTTTATTTTATTTTCTCTGACAAGTTTGTTTAGCTTTCCCACACAGTCCCATACCAGTTTGGATCTGATGGTGTATGAGCTAATGGCCTTAATAGCTGCTTGGCTGTCTGACAGGATAACAATTCGTTTTTTTTGCGATAATTGCTGTCGAGGTTATCTTGTGCACACCTCTCGATTGCGTGTACCTCTGCTTGGAAGATACATGGGAATGTTTCCATGAATTCGAAGTATTTGGTACGAGGTCCCTCCTCCACCAGTAACTTCCTTTGTCTTCGAACCATCTGTATACCACTTGATAGCATTTTGCTCTATGTGGTATGCTGAGCATTCGTCGCTCCAATCAGATTTACTACTACACATTGCTGTGCAGTTTTTCTCGAAATGGTATTTGCTTACCATTTCCTCTTTTGGGCTTCCAGCCAGGGGATTTTAGCAGCGAGTCTGTTCCCGATTATTTTACCTCTGCCTATTCCTTCCTTGCTGAACCTTACAACCGCCGATCTGGCGCTCCTCTCCACGACAAGGTGTAACGGAGTCAGATCCAGCAGCAGTTCTATTGCTGCTGTCGGGCACGACCCCATCGCCTCCGTGATGCAGACACACGCCAGTCTTTGAATCTTCTCAAGCTGCTTCCTCATAGAGGCCAGCTTGGTTCTACTTTCCCACGCAACTGCCCCGTAAGTGACCGCAGGTCTCACTATCATGGTGTACATCTATCGCAGGATTGTGAGGTTACAACCCCACGTTTGCCCTGCCAGATTTCTGCACAACAATAGAGCGCGTTTGCCTTTTCCTACCGCTGCTTCAGCGTGTCTATTCCATAGGAGTTTGCTATCTAGTGTTATACCCAGATACCTTATCTCCTGTTTGTATTCTACTGCCTTCCCATATAACAATATGGGCTGTAGGCTACAGTTTAGTTTTTTCTTTGTAGTAAATGGTATCACCGTGGTTTTGCTCGGGTTGAGTCTCAGTCCGACTGTTTGACCATGTACTAGTTACTTTGAGGCATCTCTGTACGATTTCACAGGGCGTTCCCTCAAACTTCCCTCTGGCTATGATGACTATATCGGCGTAACCTTGACATTTGATGTCTATAATGGACAAATCACATAGAAAATACAAAAAATAGATACATAGATACATATAGGTAACAAGTAGGAAGTATGGCTTAAAGCTAAATTAACTAAATTATCCCGGTGTAGATCCAACAGCAAAATGGGCTGTTAATTGCTCCTTAATTCCAAGTTTACTAAACTTGACGTGGAACAAAAGAAAGTCAGAGTTTTGTGAATATAAGTTGTTGTAAGTCTGAGACACCTAATTAATGGAGAATTAAAGTGGTACTTTCTGTTCTCGGTACGGCAATCTAAATCTCGCTTAAGATGGACGGGCATTGTATTGCTCCAGTTAATATTTTTTGTAAAAAGATCAAAGAGATAACATCTCTCCTGCATAATACGGAGTCTGGAAGTCAAGCCTCATCAACATGCGTCACAGGATGATGGCCACACATTTTAAAGAATACATATTTGGCAAACTTCCGCTGTACTATTTCCAGAGAACGGATATGTATCTGACTACATGGCATCCAAACAACTGCGTATTATTCCAATTTAGAGATAACAAAAGCAATAAATAGCGCTTTTATGGAGGTGATGTTAGTGAAATCTCTAGTGTTTCTAAAAATGAAACCTAACACTTTCAATGCATTATTTACAGTCTTTGTTATGTGAGAGAGGTACAAAGATGAGACCAGTATCCATGGTAACCCCGAGATCTAAAATTTTATCGCATAACACAAGCATTGATTTTGTAATAAAATCTGACAGTTTGAATTTTCCTTGAAAAGCTATTTTTTTGCATTTACTAATGTTAAGTTCCAAACTATTTTACCAACACCATGAGTTCAACTGGTCTAAGCTATTTTGCAGAAGTACACAATCTTGAGATCGTCACCATAAATACATACTCGACAGTCAATACTACTAACAGCATCATTGTAAAATATTATAAAAAGTAAATGCCCCAAATTGGAACCTTGATTAACTACACTGGTAAACGTCCGATTTGAAACCTCAGTAAGGAATCTTCATTATAAGCCTCAGGAATTATAGGCATTATCCATTGAAAACTCTAGAACTCTATATAAAGAACTGAAATATTTAATCTGAACTCTATTTCCTGAAAAAGGGGGCTGCGTGAATTGGACCCCAAATTGTCTCCATTTCTGCCCAAAATTCCCCGTAACTATTGCATTATCTATTCTATTAGCTATTCGATATCTTGCCAGAACTAAATTTTTCAAAAATTCGTCGACTTCACGAGAATAATAAATTCTACCATATTTTCTGTAACAAACTATAGGTTTTTGTTTTATATTGGCAGTGATCAATGTTGAATTAGCGGATGGAGAATTGCAAGAGTTTTTGGAGGAGGAATCGGTGCAGCTGCCTCAAGGACAGGAAGAGCTGCTTCAAGACGATGAACTGCTGCTTAATATATTAGAAGACCTTGGTATGTTTAAATGCTCAAATAAAGTTTTTTTTTTATGTTGGATTTATGGATCTTTTCAAAATTTCTTTCCATATTTCAAAATAACGGTTGACAAAACGGTCTGCGAAAGAAAAATGTAAAAATAGTAATTTTTGTTTTGTTTAGAATTATGTTACAAAAATGTCGAAAACCAAACTCAAATTTAAATTGGTGCTAGTAAATTATTTTTTGTTTGAATTTGTAATTATTTAAATTGTTTGCATATTAATAATTAATATATTAATAATAATACATTTATTTTTTCCTCTATGGCAGAACTATATATATAATAGTAAAGAAACAGAACCAAAAAATATATAACAGATAGAAAAATACATTCTGATGTAGAGAAAAAATGAGATGTAAATAAGATGTGTGCCCGAGCATACCCTGTTCTTCCATTACACCTCAATAAATCATATTAACTAAGATTAAACAAATTGTATATATATATATATATATATATATATATATATATATATATATATATATATATGATTAATTTCCGCTCTACCAATGACTCTAACAGAAAAAAACCAGAAACTGAAAAAAGTACTGTGATGCCCTTGAAGAAACCCTAGACGAAGTCCCAAATCACCATATGACTATATTGTTTGGAGATTTTAATGCCCAGATCAGTGGAGAACAGAAACACCAGAAGATTGTAGGAAGATATCCTGCCCATTAGAGAACCAACACCAACGGGGAACGCTTAATCAGTGTCTGCACCAAGTATGGATTACTTTTGATGTATACAACTCCAAACACCTTCCCAGGAAGGCCATGAAATGACGATGCCCAAATAGCATGATGGGTGAATTCCAAATCGACCACGTAGCAATAGACAAGTTACACCACAGGGATATTATTAATGTCAAGGTGCTACGAGAAGCCAACATTGACTCTGATCACAACCTGTCTCTGGTTAAGACGAATCTGCCACTAATTACTTTAAACCACTAATAATGATCATTGGTATGTTAGCAAAGAAAACGAAGATCCCTAGGTTTGATATCACCAAACTTAAAGAAGACAGCACTACTTACCAAAAGAGGCTGATTCATAATACCAACAGGATTAACACATCTACAAAATGTTATGTCAAATGTGATGTCATAACAGTAGCGGCTCAGGAAGCAATCCCCAATCACGCATCCAACATGGAACACGCATCCGTGGTGGTCCAGCGAATGTGATAAAGCCAGGCGACTAGCGTGGATCAAATGGAATGTGCATAAAAACTAAGCAAATTTGCAAGCCTTTATTGCACAAAGGAAAACTACGTCGAGCATCATAAGAGGAGCCAAGAGGAGGCACTGATGACCAGGAACTGATTAAGCAAGCAGATGAGGATTTTGTAAGGAACAACTCTAGGGATCTATACAAAAGCCTCAAGCAACGAACAGCCAATGCACGTCCCCTGCCATACACCTTCAGAGACCAGATGGATCCCTGTGTCTTAATGACAGCGATTGTACCAAGACCCTAGCTAACTACTTCAAAGGACTCTTAAATGCAGAAGAACCTATTGAATATCTCCAAGTTACAGAACCAGCTAACCCTAATACTTATCGCTCCTTCAACCTATGAAGAAGTCAGATAAATAATTAAACTACTCAAGAATAATAAAGCTTCTGGGGAAGACGGGATAGTAGTAGAAATGGTAAAACATGCCGGTGGTAAGACATATCCTCCAGACTTCAGGAGGATACATAAAGTAATTCTTGTTATATAGACTAGTGAGAGGCTTCCAGGTGATTGGACGTCAACCATTATCCATCCAATCTACAAGAAGGGAAGCAAAACAGATGCCAGTAACTACAGAGGAATATCACTCCTTGTTGTTACCTATAAAATATTTTTCAAGATTCTGGAACGCCATGTAACAAAACAGCTGAATAAAGAGTTAGGAGAATATCAAGCAGGGTTCAGAGCATCGAGGTCTTGTACCGAGCAGATACACAATCTGAAAACCATCCTTCTATACAGCAAGTCAAGAGCCAGACAATGGGTAAGCTATATTTGTCGACTTCCAGAAAGGATACTACTCAGTGAATAAAATTACTCTTTTTAAGGCCTTAAAAGAACTAGGACTCAACGACAAGATCAATAGGCTGGTACAAGCCACCCTGCACAACACCACAGCCAGAGTAAAATTCAGAGGTCAACTCTCGGAGAGTTTCGCTATTAAAACAGGGCTGTGACAAGGAGACGGCCTCTCATGCATATTATTTATTTGCGTTCTGGAAAAGCTCATTAGAGAGTGGACGAGAATTCTACCAGAGAACACTGGATTACGGATGGGGATTAAAGCCGACAACCTAAGGATACCTTGCCTAGCCCTTGCAGACGATCTGACTTTATTGGCAAATGACATGCAGGAGGCTACTACTCAGATCCAAACACTACACTGAATAGCGGCTAAAAGGTGTCTTCTGATCAACATAGGAAAGACCGAGTTTGTTAGTAACATCAAAGATGCCCCTTGAATGATTAGAGTCAGTGATAATATCTACATCAAGAGAGTCAAAAATGTAAAGTACATTGGGGAATGGTTCTCAGAGGACCTCAGCGAAACAGTGGCTCTTGAACACAGGAGACTCAAACTAGATAAGTCTTACTATGTGTGTAGAAAACTATATGCTTCAAAAAATTTGTCGATGAAAGTCAAACTAAGACACTACAATGCAGTAGTCAGACCCTCAGTCCTCTATGCAGCAGAGTGCCTGTATGTAACTAAGAAGACCCCATTAAGAGCCCTCGAGATGCAAGACAGTTCCTGAGACGGATAGTAGGACCAAGAATTCTACCAGACGGAAGCCGATGCTATCAACCAAATCGTGAGTTATTTAAACACCAAGAAAATCTCAAAGATGCCATCAGACATATATCGGACATCTATCCAGAATGGACTCAAACAGGTTACCCCATAGGATCTTCAATGCTGCTAACAAGGGCAAAGCTACTGGATTATTGTGTATGAAGCAAGTGGGATCTTTCGGAACTCCATATAAATCAAAATGACAAAGCCGACCGGAGTAATTATCATACAACTCCCAAAACTAAATCCTTGGTAACATACCTCAAAGAAGTTACCCACAGACCAAAAGACGAGAACAGGAAATGGTCTGAGGAACGTAAGATGGAATTTAGCGGGAAAATGAAGGCCTACTGGGCCATCAGAAAAGATCAAGGTTCCAACAAGAAAGCAGCTGCCAAACCCACAACTAAGAACACCAATTGTGGCAAACAACGACGATGACATCAAGAAACAGCAAAAACACAATTACCATGGTTCATAGATGCCCCTAACGAAATTATATATATATATATATATATATATATATATATATATATACATATATATATATATATACATATATATATATATATATATATATATATATATATATATATATATATATATATATGTGTGTGTGTGTTGTATTGTTTTCTCGGGGATTCCGCGTTCATGCTGAGGGTTGGCTCTGCAAAGAACCGGATTCTCGACGTTTCAGCGAACTAACATTCGCCATTCTCAAGAGATATATGCGTCCGTGCGGGTCAACCGTTAGACGCATACTGAGAGCTCGTTCGTGCGACAGTGTTACCAACTCCCAAAAATATTTACCCCTAAAGCCTAAGTCAAAAACCCCTAAAATTGCCACAATTACTCAAAAATCCCCCTAACGAAATAATATTCTGTAAAAAAAAATTTAAAAAAAAAAATTTATATTCTGTAATAGTTTTTAATATTCTTTATTTATGAATTACTTAATACTTCATATAAAATTTAGTTTTTCTACTGATATATGTGAAAATGGCATTTCCACGGTTTACCCTACATGAAAGTGAAATTTTTTTATTCTCTCTCTCTCTCTCTCTCTCTCTCTCTCTCTATATATATATATATATATATATATATATATATATATATATATATATATATATATATATATATATATATATATATAATATTTTCACATGTAGAGACGAAAATGAGCATTTGAAATTTATGATTTTCTCGATTAAAACACTAAACTAACCAAATTTTCATGGACTTTCTTATTAATTACATCAATTTTAATGAAATATTTTATGTACAAACGTAAATCGAGTCTGAAACTATTTAAAAAACCGAAATAAAATTAGGACATTTGACTTGAAAAGTATCACCTTCTATGAGAATGCAATATGTTACCATGGAAACGACAAAACCAACAATTATATTTGTATTGACAGTTCTCACAGTTCGCATCGAATTGGATTTATTAATGTCGAATGAAAAAATTATGCATTCTGCAACTGAAATCAGTAGAAAAAATTGCATTTACTACTCGAGATGAAAGTGTTTTTTTTGGTTCGGTGTGATTGCTAACCCGCTGGCGCCCGTGAGCAAACTCCCACCTCACCAAAAAAACTCCACTTTTATCTCTTGCTGTAAAATATACTATTTCATCTGGTTCTGACTTTTTGAAATCATACATGTTGACATTAAATAAACTTAACATGTTAACATCCCCTAACATTAAATGTTGTGCAAGATCCACCTTTTCGTTGCAATGTGAATCGGACCAACATCATACTTTGTAACATTTCAATAGATTGTCTATTCCGCAACTTATTTTTCACAATATTTTAGATGGAGAATGCGCGTTCGACACTTGCGTTTGAAATTGGCAACGTGACAAATGCTAGTTCGAATTTTGAGACATTTTCGAAATGTTTAAAGCCAGCTCCGTAACAACCATTATGTTTTTCATTTAATTGCGAAATCATAGTAATGAAAAACTGTACTAGATGTCGCCAGGTCAACAATTATATAATTATGATTGGCTAGCTTGAGTTATCCCAGGGCATATATTTTTAAACCTTTATATCTCAATAAAAAATTAATAAATATAAAAAAATCCCTAAAAATACCCCTAAAAATATAAAACCCTTAAAAAATCCCATCACTCTTATTTACCCCCTAAATTTGGGGGGAAACCCCCAAGTTGGGAACCCTGTCGTGCGATGCGACTACTTATAGCTGTCTGGCTTCGGGTCATGCGCGTTGTGTGCGGTGCTTCGGTTCGGTTGTTTGTTTGTCTTGTTGGTCGTACATGAGTCTGGGGTGTCTGGGATTGCATTTTGAAGGTGGATATGATCGGTCGCCATGCTGGGGGCAGTCTCAAGAAATCGTCTCTCGTGTTCATGCAGTAGTCTCGTTTTTCTATCTCTATGGCTTCTCTGTATACTCGTGACATTTCGTGGCTAATCTGTGGAACAGTTCTTGAATTTCTAAAGTCCATCCAGTGACCGGTGTTTGTGTGTTGGATAAGTGCCGATGAAACTTTGTCTCTGTGTCTGAATCCTGTGTCTGTGTTCTTGAATCCTAGCAGATATTTTTCTATTGGTACTTAAAATGTAGGTTCGTCCACATGTTCCGCAAGGTATTTGGTAAATTCCATGGGATTCTAACGGGATGGTGTCTTTAACGCTGCGTAGCATGGAGGATATTTTCTGGTTAGGTTTGAAAATAGTGTCGATGCTGTGTCTTTTAAGGATTCTGGCGATTTTGTCAGTTGATCCATGAACATATGGTAGGTATGCTGTGCTAACGGGTTTCTGGCGTTCTTCAGTTCTTTGGCTACTGTTCTCTGTACGACGGAAAGCTCTGGATATTAAGCTGTTTGGATATCCATTTGAAGAAAGAGCTTCTCGTAAGTTCCTCAATTCTTTCGGTAAGTTAAGCTGGTCGGCTAGTCTTTTGGATCGGGTGGTAAGAGTGTTGACTACAGATGCTAGTTGTTTGGGATGATGGTGCGAAGAAGCGTTCAGATATCTGTCTGTGTGGGTTGGTTTCCGGAACACAGTGTGACTCAAAGTGCCGTCAGGTTTCTTCTGTGCCAAAACATCCAAGAAAGGAAGTCGTTGATGCTTTTCTATCTCCATTGTGAATTTAATTTGGTCGTGTTGGGAGTTAAGATGGTTAAGGAATTTGTCCAGCTCTGGTCTGCATTGGGGCCAGATTACAAATGTGTCGTCAACATATCTTAACCAGAGTATAGGTTTAAGTGTGGCTGATGAGATTGCCTTTTCCTCAAAATCTGTAAGAAATATGTTGGCTATTACTGGGGATAGAGGTGAACCCATTGGTGCTCCTCGGACTTGTTTGTATATTTGGCCATCGTACGTAAAGTATGTATTCTTTAAACAATGTTCTGCTCGATCTGATACATACTTTTCTGGTTTTAATTTTGATCTTATGATGTTTAAGGCCTCAGGAACCGGTACTTCTGTGAATAAAGATACAATGTCAAAGCTCACAAGGAGGTGGCCGGGCTGAAGTTGGTGATTTTTCAGTATGTCTATGAAGTGTTTAGCATTGCGGACATAGGAATCACAATCTTCGGCGTATGGTTGTGAACATTTTGCTAAATGTTTCGCAAGAAGTTGGACCGGTGAACCAACGGAGCTTACTATTGGTCGTAGTGGGGCTCCATCTTTGTGGATCTTTGGTAAACCATATATCTTTGGACACCGTGAAGATTTCTCCATTGGTATAAGATAATTCATTGTTTCCTTGTCAATGCTAGAGCTTAGGATCTTTTGTCTGGTAGTTTTCTCAAAATAGGTTGTGGGGTCCGATGTACTAGGTAGATAAGCTGGATCATCTAAGATTGTGGTCATTTTTTGTTTATAGTCAGCACTGTTCATGACTACAGAGCATTTTCCCTTGTCAGCTGGTAGGACCACAATGCTGTTGTTTTCTCTTAGTGCCTTGAGGGCTTTGAATTCCTCGTATGAGATGTTTCTTGTCGGTGGTTTGGCAGATCTTAAAATGTGGCATGCTTCCTGTCTTATTGTCTCGGCTAAAGTGGCAGGGAGTTGTGAGATAGCAGTCTCGACACCAGTGATTATGTCTTCTTTGGGAAGGCGAGTTGGTGCTAGACGAGAAAAGCATCAACGACTTCCTTTCTTGGATGTTTTGGTACAGAAGAAACCTGACGGCAGTTTAAGTCACACTGTGTACCGGAAACCAACCCACACAGACAGATATCTGAACGCTTCTTCGCACCATCATCCCAAACAACTAGCATCTGTAGTCAACACTCTTACCACCCGATCCAAAAGACTAGCCGACCAGCTTAACTTACCGAAAGAATTGAGGAACTTACGAGAAGCTCTTTCTTCAAATGGATGAAACAGCTTAATATCCAAAGCTTTCCGTCGTACAGAGAACAGTAGCCAAAGAACTGAAGAACGCCAGAAACCCGTTAGCACAGCATACCTACCATATGTTCATGGATCAACTGACAAAATCGCCAGAATCCTTAAAGGACACAACATCGACACCATTTTTAAACCTAACCAGAAAATATCCTCCATGCTACGCAGCGTTAAAGACACCATCCCGTTAGAATCCCATGGAATTTACCAAATACCTTGCGGAACATGTGAACGAACCTACATTGGACGTACCAATAGAAAAATATCTGCTAGGATTCAAGAACATCTAGTTTCAGTCAGACACAGAGACAATGTTTCATCGGCACTTGTCCAACACACAAACACCGGTCACTGGATGGACTTTCAAGAAATTCAAGAACTGTTGCACAGATTAGCCACGAAATGTCACGAGTATACAGAGAAGCCATAGAGATAGAAAAACGAGACTACTGCATGAACACGAGAGACGATTCCTTGAGACTGCCCCCAGCATGGCGACCGATCATATCCACCCTCAAAATGCAATCCCAGACACCCCAGACTCATGTACGACCAACAAGACAAACAAACAACCGAACCGAAGCACCGCACACAACGCGCATGACCCGAAGCCAGACAGCTATAAGTAGTCGCATCGCACGAACGAGCTCTCAGTATGCGTCTAACGGTTGACCCGCACGGACGCATATATCTCTTGAGAATGGCGAATGTTAGTTCGCCGAAACTCTCGACGTTTCCGGTTCTTTTCAGAGCCAACCCTCAGCATCAACGCGGAATCCCCGAGAAAACAATACAACACAGGTATCTATCCGCGGAAACCTCAAATACAAGGAAGAATATATATATATATATATATATATATATATATATATATATATATATATACATCTACATGATATCAATTAGCTACGCAATTAAATAAAATACTAATACTACAATTGGAATAATATAACTACCGAAGAACATCTCACACGCGTTATGGGACCCCTTTTTTTCTTCGCGAACCGGCCGTCTAAGGACCACGCAGGTATCATTGTTTAGTTCTCACTCTCACCACATTTTCACTTTTCTTCCTCCTCCAAAAAGCCTTCATTCTCTCCGATTGTTGTATTCGTGTCTCTTCGTTCCAATTGCTATTCATTTTCTTGTCATTTTATTGTCATTTTCTATACCCCTCTCTATCTTGGCAGTCTTCATCCGTGATTCCAAGTCTTCTTAATTCTTCCTTCATCTGCTTGGCATAACCAGTCTGGCTTTTCATGTTATATATTTTATCAAAGATTTGCTAATTTATTCTTTGAGGATTCATTCTAATCATATGGCCGTAAAGTCTAAGTCATCTCTTCCTTGTAGGTGTTTCCAAATCTTCTACCTGCTCATACATTTCCTTGTTTGATTTCAATCTGTAGCTTCCATTTACTATTCTTGGACCGTAGATTCTTTTTAATATCCTCCTTTCGATTTTCAGAAGCTTTTTCAGGCTTGTTAAGGTTGCAGTTTCCATTCTATACAGTATCACTGGCTTTACCACAGCTTTATAGTGCTTTATTTTTTTTCTTTGTGTTGCATTATTGTAGATTTATCGGATCCATTGTTGCTGATAATTTCTCCAAGGTATTTAAACTGTTTTGTTACTTTAATCTGCCAAATTTCGTCTTCACTGTCTTCTTTGTATAATTTTTCTTGGTCGTCATTAATTCTGTTTTCTGGAAGGAAAGCTTACCAGCTTTCTCTACTATTTCCTTCAGTTCATTGATTTGTGTTACAGCTTCTTGTTTAGTCTCTTTTGGGATTAAAGTATTTGTTCTTTGGTCCAAATATAGCACCAGAGTTGTTAGCTCGCCAGAATGTCTTCATTATCTTATCCAAAACCATATTAAACAGCATCTGTAAAAAGCCATCACTTTGTCTTAGTCCTGTCCTCACATTAAGTGGTTTGCCGATCTCTCCTTGAAATTTTACTTTTGATGCAGTGTTTGTGAGTGTTAATTTGATCAGGTTTAATGTTGTTCAACTCCATATTTGATCAACTTCATATTCTCTCGTACCTACACTAGTACCTCGACAAGTGTTTCTCTGTCTACTAAGTCTATGTCTTGTGTAATACTTGATGATTATTTCCAAGCTCAATATTTGTTCTGGACAAGAGCGTCCTCTCCTGAAGCCTCCTTGGCATTCTCCCAGTTTTGAATCAAGTTGAGATTCAAGCCTATTTAGTAGTATTTTATCCATCTTTTTCTTGGTCACTCTGTTTTGGTTCATCCAGTTCTTCCCAGCTAGCAGCAGTAGGTCATCCCGCCATCTCGCGTGGGGTCTACCGACATTTCTATTTGTCTCTCTGGGTCTCCACTGCAGGGCCGGCCCTATATTTGCAGGGCCGGCCCACAGGGCGGGGCCCTGTGCTAAATAATGAAGCGGGACCCGCGTATAAATATTGAAACGGGGCCTTCTTCGGGGCCTCTCAAAATCCTTAATTTTTGAGTTACAGCAAAATTTAAAAACGTTCATGAATGCATTTTTGCTGCTGATTACAAATATGCAATAGTTATTTACATTAGAGTGCGGAAACGTTGATTTTACAATGCAACAGCTCGTTTGGGCAGCTCATTTGCTAGAGCATTGTAAAATCATTTCCGCACGAAATTTGTATAAGATTTTTTGGCCGACAATTGTTATTTAAGAAACAAATAAATTTAGCTTATTTACAATATTGGAAATTATTTAATTATTTAATGTTGGTACTCACAAACTTTGACAGTTTTACTTATTCAAATTTATTAGGTACATAATATGTCATTTTTTCACATGTCAAACGCACAGTAAAATTTAAAAATCACTCTTATTTTCTACATTATTGTGACAAATATAGTGTAAAGTAGCGTTTTCTAAATTAAATGTTATTGTCTTATACTTAATTTATTTTGTAAGTGTCCCTGAAAGGTTCAAATTTACTGGCCACTTTACCGCGTCGTGGCTGTACTTTGCAACATTGTGTCTAGAAATTTCGCTGGACGTATGCTTTTCGCTAGCTTTCCTTTCACTATCGCCTGCAAGAATTGAAGAAATTTTTAGAGAACAGATTTCAAGAAAATGACTTTTTGAAAACGATGCCGCAATCCGTTTTTGATTATCTGCAACCGCTTCCGAGACATCAACTTAGCAAATCGATAATCGGGTAAATTTCAGTTTAAAATTTCTCGACGAATTATTGAATCTTTCCGGACCAATTTACACATCGACTTGTTCGTAATGTCGTGTAGTTTCTGTTGCCCTCTCGTGTTGCAAATATAATTTTGTATTACTCATGCGAGTGGACGTATCATACAAGTTTGGATGGTCCCTGGCATTAAAAAAAAATAGAATCAAAAATGAAGAATTTCCTTTTTCAGTTGTCTTCGTCATAAAAATTCTCATCAGTCTCCGGTATCACCATAGAATTTACACTCATTTTAAAACGTTTTCTTTAATTTTGTAATGAAACAAAATTTCTGTCACTTTCACGTCACTTTTTTAATATGGAGGTCTTGATTGTGTTTATTTTATTTATTTTATTGTTTTTTTTTTAATGTAACTTAGCGATATTGAATATGTGCGTGCGTTACCCAAGTTATGTGGTAATACAACCAAAAGTGGCATTTTATCTCGCAATAAAAACGTGCGCCAAGTGATACAAAATGATGTGTAATACAAAATTTAAAATAAACTAATTAGCGAATAGTAACATTTAAATGAGATTTAACCTACCTCGTTTATTAAAGTTTTTATAACATCGTCTTAAATCACCGCCATCAATACGCCTTAAAACATTATGCAATCTATGTGTTTTATGATATATTAGCTTTCGCCTAGACTGATCAATTGTATTGTTTATCTTTAAATTGCATAACATTTGTGTCCAAGAATGTCCATTTAATATGTACGGGGGATCGTTGAGATTTTAATCGTTCACTTACGCGTCGCTAATCGGAAAACCCCTTATCTGATAAAAAATATATTCAGAGGCAAATAACTTCAGAAGGAAAAACAAAATATTTTGTCAGAAGATTTGGAATATACAAGCCATCTTCTGTAATGCTTGTCTCCATTTGCCATTATTCTCATATAATGTGTAGCGGAATAACATCTCTTATTAGCATCCTTTGGGAAATCATTTGTAGTTGAAGTTGAACCACATTGAACAATTATTGTTCTCGTAGGATGGTTTAAAATTGTTGGCTACGTGGCTAGGTCATCACTGGTAAATAATTCATCTATTTCTTTCTTCTTTTGTGATTCACTTTCATTCTTGAGATGATGTATTAGGTTCTTCGTGTTCTCTAATTATTTCATCAAATACTTCATTGTTGTGTTGTTGTGGAATTCTCGTTATCAACATCAACAGGATTTCTCACGGAAATAGGTAAAATAATTGAAGATTTCTTTATAATTTTTTTTTAAAGAATCTTTTCGATGTTCTTTTGCCGCTTCTTTATCACGTTTTCTTTTACGTTTTTCACATCCACTAATATATTTTCTTCCGCAATCTCTTTAACGCCTAGACATTCTGGGGTTATATTGCGAGTGGATTAAAAAATAATTTAGTTTTTGTATAATTTTAGTTTTTGACTTGTAATAACAGTTTTAGTTACAAGTAGTAGTCTACGTTCGGCGTATTCAAAGTAGCAACTCAATTAAGCGGCTAAGTGTGTCCGTCACAGCAGTCTGCTGCGCAGGCGACTGCGCACGCCAACGGATTCCGATCCCAGAACTACAGACAAAATATCAACTCACCTCTCTGAACGTGCGGGGCCCCTGCCAAGCGCGGGGCCCTGTGCTGTCGCACAGTTCGTCCACCCTTCACGCCGGCTCTGCTCCACTGCATTATTTTCTTGGTCCATTTCACGTCATCTCGGGCAACATGACCAGCCCTTCGCCACCTTAATCTTGCAATTCGTTCTATGACATCCTGTACTTTAGTGCGTCTGCGAAATTCCGTTTTGCGTATTTTATCTCTCAGGCTGACACCCAGCATCGCTCGCTCCATTGCTCTGACTCTTAAACGGCTTATGCTGTTGACCAAAGGCAGCCCAAGTCAAGCCGATTCGCCTTGTGACTTCCGCTGTTTGGTTGTCCCTGCCCAATTTAATATTATGTCCCAGATATATGTACTGCTCCACCGTTTCCATGTGGTGGTTTTCTAATGTTATTTGGACGTTTTCATGAGACAGGATTTTGGTCTTCTTGAAGTTCATCTGCAGGCAGTTCATCTTCTGAAGCTTGCTTAAGTTCGTTTATCATTTCCTCCAGTTCGTTTATATCTTGGCTCATAATTATAATGTCGTCTGCGAAACGTAAATGATTCAGGTAATTTCCTTCTATACACACACCTTTATGCTCCCACCTCAGGTTTTTGAATATGTCCTCTAGTGCCAGAGTAAAAAGTTTTGTGGAAATCGTGTCGCCCTGCCACACGCCTCTTTGGATGTTATTTTTTTTGGTTTGTAGATCTTCCTTGATGCTAACTTGGAACGTTGCATTTTTATGATTATGTTCGTTTAAGTCCGATTATCTAGAATCGATTCTTGCCCTGTTCATGGCATCCATCACTGCCCATATCTCAATAGAATCGAAGGCCTTTTGATAGTCAAAGAATGCCATATGCAGAGGCACATTATATTCCGTGCATTTCTCCATTAGTGTGCGGACTGATTGGATATGGTCGACTGTGCTGTACCCTTCCCTAAAACCGGCCTGCTCTATAGGTTGGTAGAAGTCGAATTTTCTGTCCAGACGATTTGTTAGTATCTTCGTCAGCAGTTTGTACAATGTAGTTAGTAAGCTGATTGTACGGTAATTTTCGACGCTTGTAGGGTCACCTTTCTTGAATAGAAGTATTACCTCGGCATTTTGCCACATTTTGGGGATCTTGCCCTCTTCGAGACATTTGTTCAGCAATATAAGCATTGATTTTTCCAGTGATTCAGCTTTTAGCATTTCGCTTGTTACGCTGTCCTGTCCAGCTATTTTATGGTTTTCCATCGAGTTTAGCGCTTCTCTGAGCTCAGGGTCATCTATTTCGGGATTTTTTTCTGAGCCCACGTTCAAGATGGTCGGTTTTTGTTGTATTTGGTTTGTCTGCTGGACTGACTGAAGTATCAGAAATAGTTCTAGACTCTCCCACTATTGCATGATATTTTCTTTCTTGACCCAGCTGAGCATTGAAATCTCCTATTAGGATAGGATGGGATATTATGATGATATGATATTAGGATAGGATGATATTGTTTTTTGGGATCTTAAGTATTTCATTTTCCAATTTATCCCAAAATTCTACAACTATATCAGGTTTAGTTCTGTTATCCAGATTAATAGAGGAATGGGCATTCATTATCGTGTACATTTTGCTGGTAGATTTCATTGTCAAGAGTGAAAGTCTGGAGTTTGTACTCTTGAAGTCCACTGTGGCGTTCACAATTTTTTTATTTACAATAAGAGGTGATGGGACATTTTTCATGATTTTAGTCCCAAGTTTCCCCTTGAAGATTCTGAAGCCATCTGATTCAAATGTTTCCTCATCTATATACCTTGTTTCTTGAAACACTGTTTATTATATAAAACTGCAAAAATATATTTTTTAAACTTAGCTTTCGAGTCGAAGTCGTTGCAGAAGACTGGAAGGCTGTTAAGAAGATTGACAATTGTTTAATGAAATGATCGTGCAAATAAACTCGTTTTGTGAGCGGGTGATGACAAACGGCTTAGGCTTTAAACTTATTCACACCCTAATGGCACATCAGTAGGGCAAGATAGTATGTTCTGGACCCTCCTCACTCCTCGCCCCCACACCACAACCCCCACCACCTCCTATCCCCAGAAAAAAAATCCAGCGCTGTATTTAAGTCCGTGATGATAATTCTCCAACCATCGAGCTTGATTCTTAGCTGCTGCGTTAAGAGATTGGAAAGGTTTGAATTTGTAGGTGTCTACATCGAATGATTTGATTGAAAGATATAAATATAATATAAAAATATAAAATTAAAATATTATTTTGATATAAATTTTCCATTTATATTAAATCCTTGAACATCGATGATAAATCTTCTATCCGAGGAGTGAGGAGGGTCCAGATTATACTATCTTTCTCTACTCACATCTATATGATAGCTTTTCCTGAAAACTCCCGATTATGATAGATGAGCCTGAGATTACCGTATGCAATATAGATACATTGAGTTATATATTTATGATATCTAAAAGTATTGTAATACCCAGTTTTTCGCGTCAGAAGCAAATGAGATGGGCTGATTATTTACTGAA
Source organism: Phosphuga atrata (assembly GCA_944588485.1). Lineage (NCBI taxonomy): Eukaryota > Metazoa > Arthropoda > Insecta > Coleoptera > Silphidae > Phosphuga > Phosphuga atrata. The sequence continues at coordinate 35,083 of CALYMW010000242.1, read as the reverse complement.
GCTTTAAAACTGTCTACAAATTCACTACACTTGCTTTTAGGCCCGAAAATAAGGTATGCTGACTTAGACGAATTTAAAATGAGTCCATGAGAAAGGCACAATTCATATACTGTATTGAGGTCGTGATTTAATTTATGTAATACATCGCGGTATTCTTCGGCTGGAAAAGATTGAGTATCTATAATATATTTGAGTATTTATAATATATTTATGATACATTATAGAAGCAGTATAGATAGTATACAGTATGGGTCCTAAGATCGACCCCTGGGGGACACCAGATACTGTTTCCTTGTTTTTATGTTTTTGTTGTTTTTCATTGTAATTTCGATAGAGGATCATTTGGATTGGGAATCGAGGAATCAGGACTACGGATTGTATGCAGTCCATAATATGATCTTTCCTGGTTGGTATATTCTCTACCCTAATAAAATATCTTATAAACCACAACTTAAACTGTCTTCTATGGCATTTAAAAAAAATCTTGTATATTTATTTTTCAGACCAAAACAGAAGTCCTTCTCCGGTGCCCGGGGTAAGACCCAACAATGATACAAGTATGTTTTATTTATTTATTTATATTTCTAGTGTAACATAAATATTTGTTTTATGGATTTTTTTTTATGTGAATAGGTAGTGAAATTTATAACCTGCAGAATGTGCCCCCAACTTCTCTATGGTGTTCCATCTATCGTATGTTCAAACATTATTTTTAAAATATCGTATTAAATTATTTGCAATTTATTGTATTAATTGTTTATTTTTTATTGTTCAGAGCAGAACAGCTAATACAAACTCATCCTATTTTTATCCATTAACATATCCTATTTCTATCACATTTAATTCGTTTGTTTTATACAAACTTTTTGTAGTTGTATTGACCGTGGGAGGAACGGATGCAATTGAGAACCGGGCTTACGAGGAGGAGGAAGAGGAGTACTATAGCGGTAATTTTTCAACTATTACACTTAGAAATAATCTAATTTTATAACATTCCTAACTTATTACTTATTGATTGCTTGATTATTATTTTTTATTGATTCGAATTATTCTGGTTCTGCAGGATTGGAGCGTTCTGAGAGCGAGCTGGATTTACCAGCGGACCGTGGAAACGTGGATTACAATGTGGAAAATGCGGCGGCGGAGAATGTTATTAATGTAAGCGATGAGGAATGGGATTTCCTCGCGTCAGTCCTAGTTGTAATAATTTGTATCCTGTTTTATACCTGCGGGTAATGGGGAAAATGTAATTCTGCTAATTTATTTAAGTTGTTTGATGTAATAAATAAACCTGTGTCTACTTTATAAAAATCAAATTTAATCAAAATCAAATCAAAGTCAGTTTATTTCACTAATAAAGAATATTTACAAACAGAAAAAAAAGTGTTCAGTAGCGTTGTTACGGAGAGCAACACAGAAATCTGTAATTAAATATTTTTCACCTTTGTAACAAATTCACCAATATTATATGGTTCTATATTATTTAATAAATTAAAAAGTTCAGTTTTTAATCCTCCGATTTTCAAATTTCTTGATATACTTTGGGAATATGTTAAATATTTTGAAGATGCTGTAGGGTAGGTACCTTTTTGTCATGGTCATTTTATGTTTAGGAAGGTCATAAGTTAGTTTGTTATGTCTGGTTACACGTTCAGTAGGTTTAGTGAATGTATTGTACAGATCCGTACGCTTAAATAAAAATATGACGCTTTCAAATAGCCGTGGATGTTAATATGCTTTAATATATTTCATATCATTTCTGCAGAAATGTCCCCTGCAAGACTGAATTGTAGCTTGCCAGAATAGCCTACCAGAATGCGTTGTGCTTATTTCTGGGCTCTGAATATTAGAATAATCTAGAATAATATAGAAATATTATCTGAATAATATATAAGCACGTAGATCTTGCAGCGAAGTCTCGTCGTGTAGTAAGTTTCCAATTGATTTCATGTACTGGTCCTCAAGCACAATTTTTACATTTGTATCGCCGGTTATGATTTTGTGATCATTCCTTTGGTACGGACTCACTTCAGTGAAAATTGTTCGAAGTGCATCAAACAAAAAAAATAGCCAAGTTAATCGCCAATGTCCGCAACGGATAGGGCCCCACAAGAAGAAGAAGATCATTCCTTGGGGAGTAGTCATATGTCTCCTCAAGGAGCTCGTAGTATCTTTCTTTCGTTTCTTCGTCCTGCACCTCTGTGGGGCAGTCTACATTTATCACAGTCAGGTTAAAGAATTTAGTTTTCAGCCGTAGTTTGTACATGCCCTTATTAATTGCTTCGAAGTCTAAAATGTTTGCTTTCAGCTTGTAGATTGTATATATGATGGTAACGACTTGTATTGCAAACTTTATAGATCTATTGTACCACACCCTCTTCCTCTAAGCGTTGGTGTACTTACCCATTTAGAGCGCCTCCTCTAATCCTGATTCCTTAAAAATTTCAGGATCTGGGTGGGATTCAACGACTGCAACTCCTCTGTGTTCAGGTAGCGAGCCATGAGGTACATCTGTCTCTCGCGGAGCAGTGCTCCGCAGTCTTTGAGCAGATGGGTTTCCTCTGCTGAACCACAGAATCTGCATCCGCCATCCTCCTCGAATTCTAAGCTTGTTCCTGTTTAGTTTCAGGCAAGCTTTTGTTCTTTTCTGGTTATATAGATACCAGCATCACTTTGGACTGCCTTAACAAAAAGCCTTAAAAAACCTGGAAGTTCTTTCCAGGTTTTCATCCATTGTTCTCTCATTTCTTTATCTAAACTTTTGTGGATGGTGTTCACACTCATGCCGCAAAAGGGTTCCGGGCCTATAAAGGGACTACTGGTTCCCTTGTTTGCTAGGTGATCGGCTTCATCGTTTCCGTCTATACCAGTGTGTCCTGGTACCCAGTATAGCGTTACTTTATTGTTTTTGCAAGCTTGTTTAGCTTTCCCACACAGTCCCATACCAGTTTAGATCTGATGGTGTATGAGCTAACGGCCTTGATGGCTGCTTGGCTGTCTAACAGGATAGCAATTCGTTTTATTGCAATAATTCCTGTCGAGGTTAAACTGTGCACATCTTCGATTGCGTGTACCTCTGCTTGGAAGATACTTGGGAATGTTCCCATGGATTCAAAGTATTTGGTACGAGGTCGAAACACTCCTGCACGTGTATCCTCCTTTGTCTTCGAACCATCTGTATGGTGTGTATACCAGTCTGTATACCAGTTGATAGCATTTTGCTCTTTGTGGTATGCTGAGGATTTGTCGCTCCAATCGGCTTCACTACTACACATTGCTGTGTAGTTTTTCTCGAAGTGGCATTTGCATACAATTTCGTCTTTTGGTGCTTCCAGCCAGGGGATCTTGGCAACGAGGCTGTTTCGGTCTCTGCTCCCGATTATTTTACCTCTGCCTATTCCTGCCCTGCTGAACCGTCGCCGATCTGGCGGCTCTTTCCACCACCAGCTGCAGTGGGGTCAGATCCAGCAGAAGCTCCATTGCTGCTGTCGGACACGACCCCATTGCCCCCGTGATGCAGACACACGCCAGTCTTTGAATCTTCTCAAGCTGTTTCCTCATAGAGGCCAGCTTTGTTCTGCTTCCCCACGCAACTGCCCCATAAGTAATCGCAGGTCTCACTTTCAAGGTGTACATCCATCTCAGGATTGTAAGGTTACAACCCCACGTTTTTCTTGCCAGATTTCTTCACACCATTAGAGCGCGTTTGGCTTTACCTACCGCTGCCTAATCGTATCTATTCCATAGGAGTTTTCTATCTAGTGTGATACCCAGATACCTTATCTCCTGTTTGTATTCTACTGCCCTCCCATCTAACAGTATGGGCTGTAGGCAGTTTTCTCCTTCTAGTAAATGGCATCACCGTGGTTTTTCTGGGGTTGAGTCTCAGTCCCACTGTTTGACACATCTACTAGTTACTTTGAGGCCTCTTTGAACGATTTTACAGAGCGTTCCCTGAAACTTCCGTCTGGCCATTATGACTATGTCTACGGCCTAACCTTGACATTTGATGTATAGGTCGTTCCGCCTAGCCAATAGTTCATCAACTACCAGGCTCCACATTAGTGGTGATAGCACACCTCCCTGTGGGCACCCACGAGTTGTGGAGATCTTAATGGTGTCTCTTCCCACTTGTGTCTCCGCCGTTCTGCTTTTCAGCATTTCTCCCATCCACTTTGAGATAGTGCTGTCGATATTCCTTCTTTCAAGGGCCGCTTTGACAGCCTCCTGTGATTTGTTGTCAAAGGCTCTCTCTATATCCAAGAAGACACATATCGCTTTTTCCTTTGTCTCTAGTGCTGCTTCTATTTCATTTGTCAGTTGCTACAGGGCGGTTTCTGTGGATTTGCCTGTGCTGTATGCATGCTAACAGTTGTGTAGTGGTGCACCTACCAGCACTATTCTCCTAAGGTAATTATCGATTACCTTCTCCATTGTCTTTAACATAAAAGATGTTAGACTAATGGGTCTAAAAGACTTCGGTTGAATGGTGTCTCTCTACCCTTCTCCATAGTCCGGTATGTATCCGAGCGCTAGACTACTTCTAAAGATTCTTAGAAGATACGGCATTAGTTATCTCCCTCCCTTTTGTAGGAAGGCGGGAAGTAGTCCGTCTACACCTGGGGGCTTAAATGGCTGGAAAGTGCCAATAGCCCATCTGATTCGGTTTTCCGTACAGATGGACGCGGCCCTCCTCTACTCAGCCCGACTTGGTCTCCGTGGTTGCATCAAACCCTCGATCCCTTTGTATTTTCTACATGCCCGAAAATGGGTTTCTAGTAGGAGGAGAGCTCTCCGCTCTTCATCCTCCGTGAAGCTCCCATCCGGTCTCTTGAGAGTGGTTGTCATTTCCACTCTAGACCTTCTGATCTCTTTGTTGTGGGTGGTAACCACCTCGGAGTATTCTAGCCTATTTCCGTGTTGCTTAGCTTTGTTGAAAAGCCTACGTACTTTTGCTCATAATATAGACACATTTTTTTTCCGCCATTTTTCATCCTTTTGCTCCATCACGGTTTTTACCGGGCAGCTGGATTCAAATGCCGTGGTGATTGCTACATTTATTTCTCCTACAGCCTGCTCCAGTGCCGTGTAGAGTTTGACACTACCTCGCACCATCACTTGCTCTAGGTTCTCTTTTAGTTGGGAACTAAACATAGGTCACACAGTTTGTCTGGGGTTTCGAATAGGGGTGTTTTACTCACTCGCTCCTTCCAGTTCAAACTCCATGATCCTATGATCTGACATTGAAGGTTCATTTGAAACTCCACTTTTTATTTTTTTTACTTACGTTGGCGCTACCTACCGTAATATCCAGTACCTCATATTTGACCTTAGTGACAAATGCTGGTGTTTTCCCAACGTTGTACACAATTAAGTTTTCAGGTATTCTAAAAGGTACTACTCTAATACTCACCTCTCTTGTTAGTGTCCATGCTGCCCCACATATCATTGTGTGCCTTCGCGTCACATCCCAGGATGAGTGACAGCCTTCTCCTAATACAGTGTTTCACCAACTTTTGTACTTCCATAGGTGGTATGCTGTTACCATCGCCAGGGAAGTATGCTGATGCGATTACTACTTCGTGGTGGAGGCCCTCGGTCTTGGTTCGGAAAGGCCTGGTTCGGAACTAAATAAAAAAGACATAAGTAATTTATGCCCTTCCTTACCATAATGCAAGTTCTAGGGGAGACCTCACGGCTGCCTCATACCAACTTACATTCACTGTTGCTGAGTCCTCTGATCTTACCTCCGTAGGTCCAGGGTTCTTGCAGCAGCGCTAGCCCTATGTATTGTTTAGTGAACATCCTAGCCATAACAGCCGAGGCTGCTTTGGCATGATGGATGTTCACTTGGCTTGATACCCTCTGAGGTCGCCAGGTATCAGAGCGGCTCCGTTAGCGATGGGCGGTTGCCCTTGGCCACCAACCAGTCCCTTCGGCACGGGTTGCATGACACCTTGGATTAAGGGTTTGGAAGTTCTTGGTTGTTCGCTCTCCGAAGACCGCTTCGACCAGAGTTGGACTCCAGTCGGTAACGTCTAACGGTTTGTTGCGTAAGCCCTCACACCGCGACAAGGTGACTTCTAGAGTGAGGGTTGCTTTCAGCTTGTTATCTACAATGAATGCTACGCCTAACTCCATCTTGTCTTTTTCTTTGCCGCTGTACAGTATCGTATGACTGATGGTGTCATTCACTCCTTTGCCAATCCACCTCGTCTCTTGTATTGCTGTTACCATGGTTTTGTATTTTTGTACGTATTTTAGCAGTGCCGTTGAGCTCCAGGTTTGTTTAGTGTTCGTACAGTAACAGTCCGTTACTGTACGAACAGTACAGTTCCGAGGCTGTTTTCCAGGTTTTTGAACTTGTTAGTTTTTACGGTAAGTGGTAGTTAGCCCTTCGAAGAACCCTCCTCTTTTATCCGGGCTTGGGACCGGCTGCTTTGGTCAACGGGCTACTCGATCAACCCGCCTTCCGCCACAGGCAGAGTTGAGAGAACAAGATCATAAGCTTTGGACAACTCCATTAGGATACCGACAGGAACGTTTTTTGTTTCCAAAGTATTAGTAATGGCACTAATAAACTCATAACTGGCGGTGTCGATGTCGTTCCCTTTAATAAGACCATGCTGTTGATGGTTAATCAATTGAATCTTTTTAGCAAATCACATTATTCTGGAGCAGAAAAGTTTCTCGCAAATTTTAGAAACGTAGATAGTATGCTGATTGGTCTATTTCAGTTCTATCGCCAGATTTATGAATTGATAAGATATGTGCAACTTTCAATAAGTCAGAGAAAGACCCGTACATAATGAACTCCAACTCCAAAAAAATGTTAATGATATGCTCTAGAGCAGCGTTTCTTAACCTTTTTTGACCCACGGACCAGTAAAATTTAAAAAAAAGATTCGCGGACCAGTGATATTTCTTTGACAAAATTTTACTAGGTATTAAAGAACTACTACACAAAGGTGAATTAAAGTCATTTAACACAAAATATCGCGAAATAACACGTAGCATGAGTAACTTTGATGAAATTTATGACAGTATGTGTGCCAAAATTAAAACCAAATGTAGCGAGTTTCAGGAGAAAGATTCGGGTTGGTCACTAAGGGAGATTTCCCATTTAGAAATTAATATCAATAAATATAAACCAATACGTGGGTCGTCATTTATTGAACTGCCAAAAGAGATTAGGGATCGGAAAGCTTGTATCAATGTTCAGAATGTAGACGAATTTTGTTTTTTATGGAGCATTGTATCCGCATTACACCCCATGAATGTGAGTTCTGATCGCCCGGCATCATATCCCTACTTTTCTTCAATTTTAAAATATGACAGATTAGAGTTTCCGCTTAGAATCAAAGACATTCCTAAATTTGAACAGATGAATAATATTAGTATTAACGTTTATAGCTTGGAGTTTAATTTTAAATCTAAACAACATGACGTAGTAGGACCGATTTACCATACTAATGCGACTAAGGAAAGACATGTAAATTTATTATATTTGGAAGAAGGGGTTAAAGGTCATTATGTTTTTATTAAAAATATTTCACGGCTTGTAAGAAGTCAAATCTCGGAAGATTGTAGAAAAAATATTTATGTGACGGCTCTTTAACCTTTTTTTCAAATGAATTCGCGTTTAATCAACATAAATTGAATGACTGCAGCAAAATTTACACTATTATGCCGACGGACGACCTTGTAAAACACGAGAGAGGTGATATGATGCCGGGGAATATATTAAAATTTCAAAATTTCGATAGAAAAATTCGTATACCCTTTGTTGTATACGCAGATTTTGAATCAATTTTAAAACCTGTTGATAAATGCTCACCGAACCCTGACAATAGCTATACTAATCAGACACATATCCATGTACCATACAGTTTCGCCTATTATATAAAATGTTCATTCGATGACTCATTGAGTAAATTTTTCACTTATTCCGGGGAAGATTGCCCGAAATTGTTTTGTCAGAACCTCTATGCATATGTTAAGGAATTATACAGGGAACATTTAAGCGTTATACTTCCGATGATTAAATTAACTGCAGATGAGCAAAATTCCTACGATACGGCCACTTCTTGTCACATATGTAATTATTTATTACAAGTAACAGACAAAGTCGCCGATCACGATCATTTAACGGGTAAATTTTGGGGAGCCGCCCACTCAAATTGTAATTTGAATTATAAAATACCTAAAATGATCCCGGTATTTTTTCCATAACATGTCGAATTATGATGTCCATTTATTTATTAAAGAATTTGGATCTGACGAGGAAAAAATTGATATCATCCCCCAAAATAAGGAAAAATATATATCCATCACCAAAAATCTACCTGTTGGTAGAACTACTACAAGTTAATTGTAACATTTTTATTATCATTTACTTACAATAATATTTAAATGTAAAGATATGTAATTATTTTTCTTTTTTTTTCTTCAGTGCCGTACTAATCATAAATTACATAGAATTAAAATTACTTTAAGATATTTGTATTTCGTAATTTTATAAATTAAAATTTAGTTTTTATAAGTAAATTTTTTTCGCGGATAGAAAAAATTGTCTGCGGACCAGTAAAATTTCTCCGCGGACCACTGGTGGTCCGCCGGACCAGCGGTTGAGAATAGCTGCTCTAGAGGACATAACAAAACTTAAAGTTTTGATAATTATACAAGGTTTTTTTATATATATCATAATATATATTTAATATATATATATATATATATATATATATATATATATATATATATATATATATATATCATCATTACCTGAGCTTTTCGAATTTTTTAAGCTGATTATGGTATTCAGCAAGTTCTGCTTTCGTCACTGGCTTTAGAAATATATAGGTATTATTTTCCATTATAATGTTGTTGTAAGGTATACTTTAGGCAGACTGTCCGATAGAATTGTGGTTTTACTGGCAAAATTATTATTAGTTTTTGTAACTTCTGTATCACAAACAGAAGTTCACCTTTCAATTAGAATAAATTAATCAACACGTTTTACTTTAATTAACTCAAATCAAAACTTTTTACTTCAATTAACCCACTAGAACATAAATCCTGCGGCAGCAACAATTTGTTGTTTTCCAATTACATTTAACGTTTTGGAAAATATTAATTAATTTTTGGTTTGTTGAGTTTAGCTACTCTGGTTAGTTCATCTTTTGCTGCAGATTGAATGTAGGATTGAATTTCTTCCGAAAACAATACATTTTTCATGTATAACTATTGTTTGAATGTTCTCAAATTTAACTAGACGACATTCTTGCCAAACATAAATCAATTATCATTTTCAATCAAAATTTTGAATTATAACCCCATCTACTTAAAATAAATCTGTTTTAAATAAATTTGGAAGTAATATTTAAAATTTACGCAATACCGTCCACCACCCCCAACTAACAAAGGTGTGGAATTGTTTCACACGCTTCACCACATTAACGTCAATTGTTGCTGTGTCATAATTGTTCTTGGTTAGGTATTCAGAAAGCTTTACTAAGCTCCTTTTTTAAACGAATAATCTCAAAGATGGAAAAGAAAAATAACGCTGAAAAGGCTATTGCATCAGGTAATGGAGATGGGATCAATATTATCGAGGAGCAAAAGGTAGCTGAGCAGTTGCAAGCCATTAAAGAAGGTAAGTAACACCGTATTAAAAAAATTTATACAAAATGGAGGATCTTAAAGAAATAATGATTGTAACTAATATATATTCTACGATATTTTCGGTAACAACATATATGGTTTTTGATTTATATCGGAAGTGATTAATGCTGAATTGGCGGATGGAGATTTGCAAGAAATATTGGAGGAGGAACCGGTGCTGCTGCCTCAAGGACAGGAAGAACAGCTACAAGACGATGAGGTTTCTAATATATTAGCAGACCTTGGTATGCTAAAATAATGATTTTTTTTATGTGGGGGCTTAATGGATTTTGTTCAAAATTTCTCTCGATATTTTAAAATAACGGTTGACAGCGTTTTTAGTCTTCTAGAATGTCCCTTTAGAAAACTAAACGGTTGGCGAAAGAAAAATGTAGACACAGTAATTTTTGTTATTCGTGTGAAGTTGGCCCTGAATTTATGAACAATTGAAATTTTTTTAGAGTTCTGGTAAGATTTTGAATAATTCTAGAGTTTTTGCTTGAACATTGCAATAATTCCGGGGAATTTCGGGTAGAAATCGAGAAAAATAATTTGGGCGGGCAACTTCATGCAGCCCCCTTTTTTCAAGAAAAGCAGTTCTGATGTAATATTTCAGTTCTAGATTTCTAGAGTTCTCAATGGATAATGCATGTTGTTCCACTGTTTTTTGCAAAATTTTGTTAATTTTTGAAAAATTAAAACAAATTCTGATAGCGGATTGCGATAGCACTACGGCATATAAACAAAAAATGACTGTTGGACATTTTAGTAAAATCAATATCTAAATTTATTTATAAAAAACTTTCGATGAAGATAAAAAAAAAGTGTTCTGGGTAGCCCCTCGAGAGTTCTGAAGAAATCTCTTTATAATTTCTTTGTCCGACCAATATTAAAGAAGTTATAAGCATAAATGCGGCGCTAAATTTCACACGAATATTTTTGTTTTGTTTAAAATAAAATTTAAAAATATGTCAAATTGAAATAGTAATTATTTTTTATTTAATTTGAAATTTATTCGTTAAATTGTATTAAATACGATTACAAAATAGTAGAAAATATTTTCTGAGTGATTACTATATTTATGTTTTTGTTGTTTTTCTTTCATTGTAAATTGGATAGAGGAGCAATTGGATTGGGAAGTGATGAATGAGGAGTATGGGTATGCAGCTCAGGAAATAGACTTGCCTGGTATATTCTCTACCCTTATAAAATATCTTATATACCACCACTTACACTGTCGTGGTATGTTAAAATCGTGTATATTTATTTTTCAGACGAAGACATAAGTCATTCTCTGGCGCCCGAGGTGCCACCAAACTATGATCCAAGTATGTTTTATTAATGTATTGATATATATCTAGTGTACAAAACATATTTTTATCGACTTCTTTTTTATTTGAATAGGGAGTGAATTTTATAACCTGCAGCTTGTGCCCCCAACCTACCTATTGTGTTCCATCTATCGTATGTTCAAACATTATTCTTAAAATATCGTATTCAATGAAATGTATATGCAATTTATTGTATTAGTTGTTTCTTTTTAACTGAGCAGAACAGCCAGCACAAACTTATCCTATTTTTATTCTTTAGTATAACCTATTTCTATGACATAAACTTATTGAAAGCGGAATATAACCTGAATATTATAACTAATATATTTAACCTTTTCGTAGCTCTATAATATTAAGTCTTATTAAAACTACAAAACAAATCTCATATTGAAACAACTACTACCCTTGCTAATAACACGCAGTATATTGAATTATACAACTTTTGCATGCTAATACTAGGCCCCAGCCCACTTTCGCGCCATTAAACAAGTACTAGATAAATATCATTGTGGAAAGTGGACCTAGTAATACTATGGAAATGTTTGTTGTTTAATTCAGTATCCTGTGCGATATTTTTGTTTCAACATTAGGTTTGTTTTGTATATTTGTGTCTTAATAAGTCTTAATATTGTAGAGCTACGGTTGAATATATTTATATATTCAGGCTATATTTCGCGTTTAATAAGTTTAAATGATTATCTATAATTAGTATGGTTTCACCAATAGTATTTCTATCACATTTAATTTGTTTGTTTGAATACTATCTTTTTGTAGTTGTAGTGACCGTGGGAGGAATGAATGCTATTGAGAACTGGGATTACGAGGAAGTTGTCGAAGAAGAGGATTATTATAGTGGTAATTTCTTAACTTGGAAGTAATCTAATTTTATAATACCCCTAACTTATTTTATTCTTATGGATTCAAAATTATTCTGGTTGTGAAGGAGTGGAGCGTTCTGACAGCGACCTGGATGAGCTACCCGCTGCTTCCAACGTGGAAAATCCGGCGGAGCAGAATGTTATTAATGGGTCGAATGTTATTAATGTAAGCGATGACGAATTGAATTTCCTCGTGACAATCATAATTTTAATAATTTGCATTCTCTGTTTTACCTGCGGGTAATGGCAAAAATGTAATACTGCAAATTTATGTATTTTTTTATGTAATAAATAAACATGTGACTACTTTGATATAATAAAACTGTTATACTTAGTAATATTTCAATTCACTAATAGAAAATTAGTAAAACGAGGGCAGATGTTCTCCAATTGAGATTTAACATTTTGAAAAACATTAATTATTCCTTTATCTAAACTTAATAAAGTCGGAACACAGCCTGAATATATAAATATATTCAACCTTTTCGGAGATCTATAATACTAATGAGTCTTTTATGAGTCAAATTTCATGTGAAATTTGTCAACTGCAGTTGGGGGGTGCTTTTAACGCAATTGCTAAGCATGCCAATGTTCAAAGACTGGTGTGCTTAACAATTACGAGATCGTTAAGAACCGCGCCAACTGCAAGACAAGATCCCGTCACAACCTCGATCCAATTTGTCCTTTGGGAAAACCAACCCGTGACGAATTGCGCTCTCCTCTCACACGTTTCTCTCCCCCAATTATATTTTAGTGCAGAACTTTATAGATTTAGATAAATTTTTGTTTCTTTTTGGATGCATATAGACATTTAGTCACGTGTTTAACTTTTCTTTTTCTATGAAGCGTTCTGTAATTATCATGTTATTTTACTTTTCTATGTAGAATTTTGCATGTGTTTCCTTCCACGACAACGTAGGCATTTGATCGATGAGGAATAAGATTAAATATTTTTTCCTTAAACTGCATATGACAAACTAGTCGATTCTATCAAGAAAATGTGATCTAGTATTTAGAATTATTAATCAAAAAATTACTTCAGACGTGTTTTTTTTATAAATCAACGTTCAAAGTTTAGTCAATTTCCTATAATCGGAGAAGATTATACTAAGATTTTCATTTATTGTTTTAAAGAGAACTTTAAAACAAGAAATACAACTATACAACAATACAACTTTTTCAATTTCCGCTAAATATGATTAGTATTTGATAGTGAGGTGTTTCTGGTCAAGTACTGGGATTGGAGTTTGAAAGAATTGATGTTTTTTTCGGTACTGAGGGATTTTAGAGGAATTATCGGATCAGTGTCTGTTTAAAGGAGGATATTGATTGCGGTTTTAATGATTATGTCCGTAATTTTTGGACGGAAGGATTGCCATATGGTGGAGAATTGGATGCGGGACATGGAAGAATTGGTAGTTTTGATGGAGTAGTTGTATTTAAATGTTTTGTGTGGCTTACGTATGTGTGGTTTAGGTTGTAAGTTTGCGGTAGTGTTGGAGCAAAGTTGAGGTGGTAACTTGTGATGTAGTTGATTTTTGGCTGGAATTGACGATTGAGACTTTTTTTGGTGGCGGTTCTTTAGGAACCCAGCGGCTCCAAGCTTCATCTTCATCCGACATGTTTGACATATGGGATGAGCCAGCATCATCGGTAATCATACTGACAATACGTAGTGTTAAAAATTTTTTGATATAAATTGGTTGGGTTTATGTTATATTTTAAGCAAATAGATTTAACCAGGTAGAAAAAACCGTTATCGTAAATAAAATAAGCGAGTATTTGCAGATGTGTGCTCTCGTTGGCGTGTCGAGAACGACAAAAATCAAGAATTACTCATCTTTATATAAAAGGAACATATAAAGCAAATTTAAAGAATGACAATTTTAAATTTCACAGTCTGTCAGCGGCGGCCTTTTTTATTTCAATATTTTCGGGGGAGTCTCTCATTTTTTTATTAAATATGAAGCGAACATCTTACGATCACCTTAGACTCTCCAGTTGCCTACCCCTGTATCAGATGATTAACATTTTGTTGATAACATTCTCAAACCTTATCATCAAAATTTAGCAAATTACAATATCTTGTAATTGTAATTACACGTAATCATCATGTAATTTGCTAAAAATATGAGATTTGAGAACAATTTGTGCTTGGACAAAACATAATTTTTAGATTAGTCATTTGTAATAGTGTGCATATAGCTGTATGTGCATTGAGTAACCCTCAATCTAGTATCGAGTATCTTTTGGAAAAAAAAAGTTGCGAACAACATATTTTTGGAAAAACATTTTTATAATACTAGGAAAGCGATTATTACAAATATTTGTATTAAAATCTTAGAAAATAATTGTTTATGTAACCTTCGCAGTGCAACCAACATAACTAATCCATAAAAAATGTAATACACAATAACAATGTTTGTTAGCACAACAGAACAACATTAAATCATTTAATGTCATTCAATTTAGAACCAATCAGTTTTTGTTAATTTTTTTTGCAATTAAAATTGTTAATTCCAAAACTTGTTATATAGAAAGAATAATCGATAACGACTAAAATTTTTGAAAACATTTTTTTCCTCCCCTCTACAACAATTGCAGTTATTTGTTTGTCCCACCCCATTATTGTCTGCGCCATTAAAGTGAAGCAATTTATTATACGAGCCCTTGTAATAAAACAAAATGAGAGTGAGAAGTAAAATGGAAAAATCGGTGTTGGACCAAACATCCGTACTAAACGGAAATGAACTCGTGTTGAAAACATCAGGAATCAACAATGAAAACGCCAAAGCTCTGGAAACACCTGGAAGAGGCATTAATAACCTGCAGGATATGGAAACATCCACACCAGACATTGACCAGGATCAGCAATTAAACACACAAATAAGTAACTACCAGAAATTTGAAAGAGATATTAACCTGGATGAGACAATAGATTTAAAACAACTACTGAATCACAGCGGTAAGTAACCTAACCCGATATAAATATAAAGGGTATAGCCGGATATATATATATATATATATATATATATATATATATATATATATATATATACATATATATATATATATATATATATATATATATATATATATATATATATATATATAAATACATATATATATATATATATATATATATATATATATATATATATATATATAATTCAGTCAAAATGTAAGCTCTTTATCTCGAGCCGTTATCTATATATTAAAAAAACTGGTCTTTGCATTTCATTTTTTTTTCCATAGTAAAATTGAATTTTAATAAACACCGATTTTTTTACCAATATTTACTAGTAAAAGGCATGAAATTTTTTTTGATGATTCCAAGATCGAAAGCCGATTTTTAAAAGAAGAAATAAAACTAAAAACAGTTTTTGACCGTATTTATGAAAAGTGTCATCCGCCAAATTTTGTCAGAAAATGTCTTCTGTACTCCTTTATACTCAGGATTTTTTTCAATTTTTTTGATGTGGTGGAACAATTTGAAAAAAATTAAAAACATAATTAATCTTTTTTTTTTCTAATTGCTAAAAAAATGCATACAAAAATATTTGTGGACTACATTTTACACTACCCCAAATAACTAAAAGAAATCCTAAAACATTAAACCAAATCATACAAAAATACATTTGAAAAAATCGTAATGTCACTCAAGCTCATTCATTTTTTTATTTAAATTAGAAACTGGGAATTCGAACGCTACAATATCTTTAATTTTTGTTTGGCCCGTGAAAAAATGGTATCTGACTACTGTGATGAAGTGATGAACTCATTTGAAAACGACGTTTTGCCATTGAATTTTGGAATTGACGCTGTCAATAGAGAAACTTTACTTTCTAATACAAACATAGCTAGAAAATTATATGAACTAAAAAATGACCAACTGATTTATTTGTGATGGAACATATTTTTGCCATAAAAAAGTACAAATAATAAATACCAGAGAAAATCATATTTTGCTCAAAAAAGTACCTCTGTGCAAACCATTTACAATATGCACTACAAATGGTTGTTGAAATTATGAAAATCGTCCCTAGCAATCCTAATGGTCTCATTAAGTTACTAAAAAAGATTATATTATCGTAGTAGATCGATGCTTTCGTAATATAACAGAATATTTAGATACTAGAATTCAAAGTGTCAATGCCGGCGCTTAAAGGGCAACGTAATCAGTTTACTATACTTTGACTTCTAATTAACCTCTTTTTGTTACCAAAGTGCATTGGGTAGTTGAAGTAGTTCATGGTAGTATCAAGCAAAAGTTCTAACTTTTAGATCATAAACTAAACAATAAACTACTCCCTAAAACTTGAATTAAATCTCTGGAAAAAGAATTAAATCTCTGGTATTAGACGATATTGTTGTGATTGTGCTAATGGAAGACATACTACTGGATGTTGCTCTCACATTGCAGCGATAATATATTATCTTTATCATGCTCGATATTTGGCTGAAATAATAAGACCTGCCGAAATATCAAGTCGTCTGTTTATAGAAAAAAATGTTAACGTTGATTAACTGACGTATTCTTTCAGTCAAAAACAACTTTTTATGTATTTTTTTAGCAATACTAAAATGTTAACTCCTAGGCGTAAAGACCTAGTGGTCGATAGCCTTTGTAAAAGTTTGTTTTCAATAAACATTTCTTCTTCTTCTAGTAATAATAAACTATGTTCATTGGAATGTAAGATCATTTTTAATTTTTTTTCACATTGTTCTACCACATCAAAAAAATGAAAAAAATAATTAATTAAATAAATTAAATAATTAATTAAAGTATAAAGGAGTACAGAAGACATTTTCTGACATAATTTAGCGGATGACACTTTTCAAAAATACGGTCAAAAAAATTATTTTAGTTTTATTTCTTTTGTTAAAAATCGGCTTTTGATCTTGGAATCATAACAATTTTTTTTTCATGTCCTTTACTAGTAAGTATTGGGAAAAAACCGACGTTTATTAAAATTCAATTTTACTAAGGAAAAAAAGGTAGGGGTTAGGTTTAAATCCAAAATTAATCCAAAGGTAGTTTGAAGAAAATACATTAACAGAAATGCGCCAATTTACTTTTTAAAACTGACAAACAAGGGTTTTTTTAACTACACTGCAAATCTAAACTGCACATCTACCATGCTCTTTTGAAGAGAATCGTCTCTCGTTGTTTGTCCTTATCTCAATTTTATATTTATGTTATATTTTGCATAAAAATATATATTCGTATATATATATATATATATATATATATATATATATATATATATATATATATATATGTATATATATATATATATATATATATATATGTATATATATATATATATATATATATATATATATATATATATATATGTTGTATTTGAGGTTTTCGCGGATAGATACCTGTGTTGTATTATTTTCTCGGGGATTCCGCGTTGATGCTGAGGGTTGGCTCTGAAAAGAACCGGATTCTCGACGTTTCGGCGAACTAACATTCGGCATTCTCAACAGATATATGCGTCCGTGCGGATCAACCGTTAGAGGGGAGTTTTTTTTGAGGGGAGCCAACCCTCAGCATCAACGCGGAATCCCCGAGAAAACAAAACAAGATATATATATATATATATATATATATATATATATATATATAAATTTGGGGGGTGTTGCCCCCCCTGGCTACACCTTGGTAAAAGTCGTAAATATAATTTAAATATATTATAATGTTTTATTTCATTTCGGCAGTTCATAACGATGGAACCAACATCATAGGACAGCAAATACAGAAAATGGATATATTCGGACAAGACATTCAAATGAAAGAGACCATGGAAAAAGGTATTCATATTCCCAAGGGGGACGTAGAACCAAAAATCCCAATCAATCAAAACGGTTTGTAAACTAATCTTAAATTGTATTTGTATCAAACTTACAAGAAATACTAAAAGACAAACTCCTGAATATAATAGGAATATCGCACCAGGGCAATAACAGTGACACGACTCAAAAAATAACTAAAACTAAAATTAATTAGTATATAACATTTATATGACTTTATATGACTTTTAATAATACAATAGCAACAAGAATTAATCGTTTTTGTGAGGAAATCGTCCCGAATGCTCTTATGGTGCCAACTTTCTTTTTCTAGATACAGGCCATAACCATTGGTTTTATTCACTCTTTATAGTTATGTTTTGAGTTGTATCATAGTTGCTGCCGGCGTGCGATATATTTTATTGTTCATTTTAATTATTTCTCCTGCAATGTGGCAGTTAATAAAGATGGAATGGACATCATAGGACAGCAATTGCATCAAATGGAAATATCTGATACAGAAACTAAACATCGGAATACACTGGATATATTCGGGCAAGAATTACAAATGGATGAGACAACGGATAAAGGTGTTGAGATACCTAAGGAGTGTATAGAACCAAAACGCTCAATCAAACAAATGATTGTAAAGTGTATGTAAAGTGATCTTATATTAAAATGTATTTTTATAAAACCTACAAGGACTAATAAAAAAAACACGTGAATGTAATAGAAATTACGCACAAAGGCTATAACAGTGACACGGCTCAAAAAATAAGTGAAAAGAGGAAACTAAAATAAATTAGCCTGTATACCTTATATAGGGTCTTTCATTTAGGGCTTCCTGCCTTTAAATTGAAATAAAACAAAGTGTGTTGGAAATATCATCGAAATTTTGTATTTGTCTGAAAGGCCATTCTATGCCATTATGTATGGAATATAACATCCTGCAAATTTCCGCCGCGGCTTCGCTGGGTGGCGAGCATCCTTAATGTCCAATTTTCCTCTGGCACTTAAATCAGGCTGAATTTGCCCGATGGCATGAGTTATGTTGGCTTTGAGGACCGCTGTGGTTTGTGACTTATTCGCAAAGAACTGCAACTTAAGAAAACCCCAAAAACCCAGAATGCCCAATGTGGCAAGAGCTGTGTGGAACGTAGCGTCGTCCTGTTGAAACCATTTTCTTATATTTGGTGTCCATATTATTCCAGTCTAGCCAAAAGTAGTTGGTAATCATAGTTTCAAACAATTATTAATTAGACATAATATGGTTTCTCTAATAACAATTTACCTCAAAGCTTCCGCATAATCAGATATATTACTCATTTTGCTCATTTGCTGCTCATTTCTCTTGGGCAAAATTCCAATCAACATTTCCAGATCATCATCTAGATGAAAATACTTCTTTGGTATTTTTTTGAGATAAAGGCTTATTGAATTTAATTCTCTCTTCATAGTAGTTATTTGAGTTGTATTCTTGTTGCTGCCGGCGAGTGATATATTTTAGAGTTCATTTTAAGAATTTTTATTTTATTTTGGCAGTTCCGAACGATGTAACGGACATCAAAGAACACCATATACATCCAGTGGAAACATCCACAACCACGATTAAAAATGAGCAGACACTGGAAACATTCGTACAAGACATTCAAGTGGACGAGACAATGGAAAAAGGTGACGAGGTTCCCAAGGATACTACAGAACCAAAATGCTCCCTCATTCAAAGCGGTTTGTAAACTACCCTGATTTTAAAATGTATTTGAGCTTAGAGAACCGCAATTTGTATAAAAGAAAAACTCATGAATATAACAGTAATATCTCACTAAGATAACGATAGTGATACAACTCTTGAAATAGCTAAATAGAGGGAACTAAAAGCAATAAGCCTCTATTCCTGTTAATATTACAGAAGCAACATGAAGTTATGGTTAGGAATGCTTTTCTGGTAGTAGCTCTATTTCTTGAGATACAGACTAATTTATTTTAAATATCTCAGTAGTTGTTTTTTTAAGTTGTACCATTGTTCCTGCCGGACTGCTAATAAGAAAATAAATTTTCTTATCCATTTTTATTATAATTCGGCAGTTTATGGTGATGGAACGGACATCAGAGAACCGCAATTGCAACCAGTGAAAACATTCACAACAGAGTCTAAAAATCAGCAGAAGCTGGATGCTTTCGTACAAAACATTGAAATCGATGAGTTAATAAAAACAAATATTAGCATTTCCAAAGAGAATATAGAACCAGAAATCCCTCTGAATCAACGCGGTATGTAAACTAACATGATACTGGAATATATTGGAAAAGGCTAAAAGTAAAACTTGTGTTTTTATTGCAATACAGCAGTTCCCATCGATGGAATCAACATCCTAGAACGTCAGTTGCTGGAGTTACTAGGTGAAGAACCGCAACCGTTAAGTCTGGAAATACCTTATCAGCCGGCATTCCACTCCAACCTAGAATTGTTGATCTTTCTTGAAGGTATGTTGTTAAGGTATTATCATGTAATGTTTCTTTAATAATACTTGCCCACCGGTGGACATCTTGAGTATGTTCCGCTCGTTCGGCGGAATTACCGTGGCGCTCAACGTGTTAAGTAGTGATGTGAATTTGTGAGGGATAATTTGTTGCTTATAGTGCAATAAGGTACAAATTATCGGTAATACCTTACAAATTCGAGTTACTGCCTAAAAATATTCATAGCCACCACATTCAAGTAGCAACTCCGAGTAGAACAAGAACAATTAACCGATAATCAAATTTTATTAAACCTTCTCAAAGATATAGGAATGTTATTTATTCTCAAATCATTTTATTTGATCGAGCTTTAAGTGGTCATATGGATTTGTAAGTAGTATCTTGTATACGGGTGCGGCAGAACCGACTTTTACTCTCTTTTGTATTGAAATTCTGGATTCGTGGATTATTTTTTCAAAAGAATTTAAAATTTAAAAAAATATAGAGTAATTCAATTTGAAATTGAGCTATTTTATAATAATAATATTTATTGCTAATATTATATTAAGATGAAAATGTTACCAAAGGCTACCGATCTCGTCTATTGTATATATATTTAACAATTCAAATTTTGGAGTTTTTGAAAATTTTGAAAAACTTAGAATTTAAATTTATTACATTTCTCTTTGTAAATTCTACAGAGTCCGAGTTTGATTCTTTACCATGTGGAAGAAATGAAAATAAAAAAATTATCGATTTGAAAAGCAGAAACAAAGCTTCCAAGTCTTCAAAAGTAAGAAATGTTCGTAAAAATAAACGTGGATTCAGAAAAGCAAGGTACGTAATCTTATCGTTATATCTGGCTTAATAATCATGTTTTACTTTAGACCAAAGCAAAGAAGAAATAGGATGAGAGGATGAGAATCTGATCGTAAAAGGAGGTTACATTAATATTCGTTTGTTACATAACTATATATTGTTGTTTTAAGATTGTATGGGTGCATTTAAAACAATGCACAAAGAAATGTCTTAACTATAATATTATTATTTATTATTAAATAAAGTTATGCAAGCTGTATGTTATTTATTGTTTAATATCATAAACAAATTCGTCAGGGCTTTTTGTGTTCATCATAAACTCCCAAAAACAAATAGTTTTATTAATAGGTCCCATGTGTTCCTAGACATGTCTTAAGAAACAAATTATTCTTGTTATATTTTCGTTCTTCTTTCCTTGTTGACGGAAGAAGCTTGTATCGAAATGGTAATACTCAAATAGTAATAATAAATCCTTGCCGAAATATTGCAAACACGTTTCGCAATGGAGTTCTGTGATTTTTGTGGAACATACATGCAAACAATGTTTATTGAAGAAGGAAGTTCAGGATAAATTCTGACTAACTAACTTAACCAGTATACTAGGTATTGGAGTTAAACTTCTCAGGGGCCCACTCCATCATGCTATATGGTGCTCTTGTATGGGCTAGAGAGAAAGAAACAACTGGCCAAGGTACAAAGAAAAATGGCACTGCGGATCTGCAGAGCATACAGGACCGTATCTAGACGCAGACCTCGTAATTGCCGGCAAGGTTCAGATCGGGCTGACTCAAAGAAAGTCTTATCTGTTCAGTCTTGTCTGTCCAGTCTTGTCTGTCTAGTCTTGTCTGTCAGGTCTTGTCTGTATAGTCTTGTCTGTTTAGGCCTGTCTGTCTAGTCTTGTCTGTCTAGTTTTGTCTACCTAGTCTTGTCTGTCTAGTCTTGTCTCTCTAGTCTTGTCTGTCCAGTCTTGTCTGTCTAGGCTTGTCTGTCTAGTCTTGTCTGTTTAGTCCGGTCTGTCTAGTTTTGACTGTCTGGGTTTGTCTGTCTAGTCTTGTCTGTCTAGTCTTGTCTGCCTAGTCTTGTTTGTCTAGTCTTGTCCGTCTAGTCTTGTGTGTGTCTAGCCTTGTGTGTCTAGTCTAGTCTGTCTAGTCTTGTCTGTCTAGTCTTGTCTGTCTAGTCTTGTCTGTCTAGCCTTGTCTGTCTAGTCTTGTCTGTCTAGTCTTGTCTGTCTAGTCTTGTCTGTCTAGTCTTGTATGTCTAGTCTTGTATGTCTAGTCTTGTCTGTCTAGTCTTGTCTGTCTAGTCTTGTCTGTCTAGTCTTATCTGTCTAGTCTTGTCTGTCTAGTCTTGCCTGTCTAGTCTTGTCTGTCTAGTCTTGTCTGTCTAGTCTTATCTGTCTAGTCTTGTCTGTCTAGTCTTGTCTGTCTAGCCTTGTCTGTCTAGTCTTGTCTGTCTAGTCTTGTCTGTCTAGTCTTGTCTGTCTAGTCTTGTCTGTCTAGTCTTGTCTGTCTAGTCTTCTCTGTCTAGTCTTGTCTGTCTAGTCTTGTCTGTCTAGTCTTGTCTGTCTAGTCTTGTCTGTCTAGTCTTGTCTGTCTAGTCTTGTCTGTCTAGTCTTGTCTGTCTAGTCTTGTCTGTCTAGTCTTGTCTGTCTAGTCTTGTCTGTCTAGTCTTGTCTGTCTAGTCTTGTCTGTCTAGTCTTGTCTGTCTAGTCTTGTCTGTCTAGTCTTGTCTGTCTAGTCTTGTCTGTCTAGTCTTGTCTGTCTAGTCTTGTCTGTCTAGTCTTGTCTGTCTAGTCTTGTCTGTCTAGTCTTGTCTGTCTAGTCTTGTCTGTCTAGTCTTGTCTGTCTAGTCTTGTCTGTCTAGTCTTGTCTGTCTAGTCTTGTCTGTCTAGTCTTGTCTGTCTAGTCTTGTCTGTCTAGTCTTGTCTGTCTAGTCTTGTCTGTCTAGTCTTGTCTGTCTAGTCTTGTCTGTCTAGTCTTGTCTGTCTAGTCTTGTCTGTCTAGTCTTGTCTGTCTAGTCTTGTCTGTCTAGTCTTGTCTGTCTAGTCTTGTCTGTCTAGTCTTGTCTGTCTAGTCTTGTCTGTCTAGTCTTGTCTGTCTAGTCTTGTCTGTCTAGTCTTGTCTGTCTAGTCTTGTCTGTCTAGTCTTGTCTGTCTAGTCTTGTCTGTCTAGTCTTGTCTGTCTAGTCTTGTCTGTCTAGTCTTGTCTGTCTAGTCTTGTCTGTCTAGTCTTGTCTGTCTAGTCTTGTCTGTCTAGTCTTGTCTGTCTAGTCTTGTCTGTCTAGTCTTGTCTGTCTAGTCTTGTCTGTCTAGTCTTGTCTGTCTAGTCTTGTCTGTCTAGTCTTGTCTGTCTAGTCTTGTCTGTCTAGTCTTGTCTGTCTAGTCTTGTCTGTCTAGTCTTGTCTGTCTAGTCTTGTCTGTCTAGTCTTGTCTGTCTAGTCTTGTCTGTCTAGTCTTGTCTGTCTAGTCTTGTCTGTCTAGTCTTGTCTGTCTAGTCTTGTCTGTCTAGTCTTGTCTGTCTAGTCTTGTCTGTCTAGTCTTGTCTGTCTAGTCTTGTCTGTCTAGTCTTGTCTGTCTAGTCTTGTCTGTCTAGTCTTGTCTGTCTAGTCTTGTCTGTCTAGTCTTGTCTGTCTAGTCTTGTCTGTCTAGTCTTGTCTGTCTAGTCTTGTCTGTCTAGTCTTGTCTGTCTAGTCTTGTCTGTCTAGTCTTGTCTGTCTAGTCTTGTCTGTCTAGTCTTGTCTGTCTAGTCTTGTCTGTCTAGTCTTGTCTGTCTAGTCTTGTCTGTCTAGTCTTGTCTGTCTAGTCTTGTCTGTCTAGTCTTGTCTGTCTAGTCTTGTCTGTCTAGTCTTGTCTGTCTAGTCTTGTCTGTCTAGTCTTGTCTGTCTAGTCTTGTCTGTCTAGTCTTGTCTGTCTAGTCTTGTCTGTCTAGTCTTGTCTGTCTAGTCTTGTCTGTCTAGTCTTGTCTGTCTAGTCTTGTCTGTCTAGTCTTGTCTGTCTAGTCTTGTCTGTCTAGTCTTGTCTGTCTAGTCTTGTCTGTCTAGTCTTGTCTGTCTAGTCTTGTCTGTCTAGTCTTGTCTGTCTAGTCTTGTCTGTCTAGTCTTGTCTGTCTAGTCTTGTCTGTCTAGTCTTGTCTGTCTAGTCTTGTCTGTCTAGTCTTGTCTGTCTAGTCTTGTCTGTCTAGTCTTGTCTGTCTAGTCTTGTCTGTCTAGTCTTGTCTGTCTAGTCTTGTCTGTCTAGTCTTGTCTGTCTAGTCTTGTCTGTCTAGTCTTGTCTGTCTAGTCTTGTCTGTCTAGTCTTGTCTGTCTAGTCTTGTCTGTCTAGTCTTGTCTGTCTAGTCTTGTCTGTCTAGTCTTGTCTGTCTAGTCTTGTCTGTCTAGTCTTGTCTGTCTAGTCTTGTCTGTCTAGTCTTGTCTGTCTAGTCTTGTCTGTCTAGTCTTGTCTGTCTAGTCTTGTCTGTCTAGTCTTGTCTGTCTAGTCTTGTCTGTCTAGTCTTGTCTGTCTAGTCTTGTCTGTCTAGTCTTGTCTGTCTAGTCTTGTCTGTCTAGTCTTGTCTGTCTAGTCTTGTCTGTCTAGTCTTGTCTGTCTAGTCTTGTCTGTCTAGTCTTGTCTGTCTAGTCTTGTCTGTCTAGTCTTGTCTGTCTAGTCTTGTCTGTCTAGTCTTGTCTGTCTAGTCTTGTCTGTCTAGTCTTGTCTGTCTAGTCTTGTCTGTCTAGTCTTGTCTGTCTAGTCTTGTCTGTCTAGTCTTGTCTGTCTAGTCTTGTCTGTCTAGTCTTGTCTGTCTAGTCTTGTCTGTCTAGTCTTGTCTGTCTAGTCTTGTCTGTCTAGTCTTGTCTGTCTAGTCTTGTCTGTCTAGTCTTAGTCTGTCTAGTCTTGTCTGTCTAGTCTTGTCTGTCTAGTCTTGTCTGTCTAGTCTTGTCTGTCCAGTCTTGTCTGTCCAGTCTTGTCTGTCCAGTCTTGTCTGTCCAGTCTTGTCTGTCCAGTCTTGTCTGTCCAGTCTTGTCTGTCTAGTCTTGTCTGTCTAGTCTTGTCTGTCTAGTCTTGTCTGTCTAGTCTTGTCTGTCTAGTCTTGTCTGTCTAGTCTTGTCTGTCTAGTCTTGTCTGTCTAGTCTTGTCTGTCTAGTCTTGTCTGTCTAGTCTTGTCTGTCTAGTCTTGTCTGTCTAGTCTTGTCTGTCTAGTCTTGTCTGTCTAGTCTTGTCTGTCTAGTCTTGTCTGTCTGTCCTCCTCGGTGGTGTAGTTGACAACATACCCGCCTTTCAATGCGGGAGACCCGGGTTCGATTCCTGGTCTGGGAGAAAACAACTAGGGCGGTTTTTCAGTAAACCGTCCGGGCTGCCCACCCTGAATGAATGCAGAATATGCGATACCAGGGTGGCGCATACTAAAGCCAAGGTGGAATAGGGGGTTTAGTGAGAGCTTCCCCCGAACCACAGTCTTAAAAAAAAATGTCTTGTCTGTCTAGTCTTGTCTGTCTAGTCTTGTCTGTCTAGTCTTGTCTGTCTAGTCTTGTCTGTCTAGTCTTGTCTGTCTAGTCTTGTCTGTCTAGTCTTGTCTGTCTAGTCTTGTCTGTCTAGTCTTGTCTGTCTAGTCTTGTCTGTCTAGTCTTGTCTGTCTAGTCTTGTCTGTCTAGTCTTGTCTGTCTAGTCTTGTCTGTCTAGTCTTGTCTGTCTAGTCTTGTCTGTCTAGTCTTGTCTGTCTAGTCTTGTCTGTCTAGTCTTGTCTGTCTAGTCTTGTCTGTCTAGTCTTGTCTGTCTAGTCTTGTCTGTCTAGTCTTGTCTGTCTAGTCTTGTCTGTCTAGTCTTGTCTGTCTAGTCTTGTCTGTCTAGTCTTGTCTGTCTAGTCTTGTCTGTCTAGTCTTGTCTGTCTAGTCTTGTCTGTCTAGTCTTGTCTGTCTAGTCTTGTCTGTCTAGTCTTGTCTGTCTAGTCTTGTCTGTCTAGTCTTGTCTGTCTAGTCTTGTCTGTCTAGTCTTGTCTGTCTAGTCTTGTCTGTCTAGTCTTGTCTGTCTAGTCTTGTCTGTCTAGTCTTGTCTGTCTAGTCTTGTCTGTCTAGTCTTGTCTGTCTAGTCTTGTCTGTCTAGTCTTGTCTGTCTAGTCTTGTCTGTCTAGTCTTGTCTGTCTAGTCTTGTCTGTCTAGTCTTGTCTGTCTAGTCTTGTCTGTCTAGTCTTGTCTGTCTAGTCTTGTCTGTCTAGTCTTGTCTGTCTAGTCTTGTCTGTCTAGTCTTGTCTGTCTAGTCTTGTCTGTCTAGTCTTGTCTGTCTAGTCTTGTCTGTCTAGTCTTGTCTGTCTAGTCTTGTCTGTCTAGTCTTGTCTGTCTAGTCTTGTCTGTCTAGTCTTGTCTGTCTAGTCTTGTCTGTCTAGTCTTGTCTGTCTAGTCTTGTCTGTCTAGTCTTGTCTGTCTAGTCTTGTCTGTCTAGTCTTGTCTGTCTAGTCTTGTCTGTCTAGTCTTGTCTGTCTAGTCTTGTCTGTCTAGTCTTGTCTGTCTAGTCTTGTCTGTCTAGTCTTGTCTGTCTAGTCTTGTCTGTCTAGTCTTGTCTGTCTAGTCTTGTCTGTCTAGTCTTGTCTGTCTAGTCTTGTCTGTCTAGTCTTGTCTGTCTAGTCTTGTCTGTCTAGTCTTGTCTGTCTAGTCTTGTCTGTCTAGTCTTGTCTGTCTAGTCTTGTCTGTCTAGTCTTGTCTGTCTAGTCTTGTCTGTCTAGTCTTGTCTGTCTAGTCTTGTCTGTCTAGTCTTGTCTGTCTAGTCTTGTCTGTCTAGTCTTGTCTGTCTAGTCTTGTCTGTCTAGTCTTGTCTGTCTAGTCTTGTCTGTCTAGTCTTGTCTGTCTAGTCTTGTCTGTCTAGTCTTGTCTGTCTAGTCTTGTCTGTCTAGTCTTGTCTGTCTAGTCTTGTCTGTCTAGTCTTGTCTGTCTAGTCTTGTCTGTCTAGTCTTGTCTGTCTAGTCTTGTCTGTCTAGTCTTGTCTGTCTAGTCTTGTCTGTCTAGTCTTGTCTGTCTAGTCTTGTCTGTCTAGTCTTGTCTGTCTAGTCTTGTCTGTCTAGTCTAGTCTTGTCTGTCTAGTCTTGTCTGTCTAGTCTTGTCTGTCTAGTCTTGTCTGTCTAGTCTTGTCTGTCTAGTCTTGTCTGTCTAGTCTTGTCTGTCTAGTCTTGTCTGTCTAGTCTTGTCTGTCTAGTCTTGTCTGTCTAGTCTTGTCTGTCTAGTCTTGTCCTGTCTAGTCCTTGTCTGTCTAGTCTGTCTGTCTAGTCTTGTCTGTCTAGTCTTGTCTGTCTAGTCTTGTCTGTCTAGTCTTGTCTGTCTAGTCTTGTCTGTCTAGTCTTGTCTGTCTAGTCTTGTCTGTCTAGTCTTGTCTGTCTAGTCTTGTCTGTCTAGTCTTGTCTGTCTAGTCTTGTCTGTCTAGTCTTGTCTGTCTAGTCTTGTCTGTCTAGTCTTGTCTGTCTAGTCTTGTCTGTCTAGTCTTGTCTGTCTAGTCTTGTCTGTCTAGTCTTGTCTGTCTAGTCTTGTCTGTCTAGTCTTGTCTGTCTAGTATTGTCTGTCTAGTCTTGTCTGTCTAGTCTTGTCTGTCTAGTCTTGTCTGTCTAGTCTTGTATGTCTAGTCTTGTCTGTCTAGTCTTGTATGTCTAGTCTTGCCTGTCTAGTCTTGACTGTCTAGTCTTCTCTGTCTAGTCTTGTCTGTCTAGTCTTGTCTGTCTAGTCTTGTCTGTCTAGTCTTGTCTGTCTAGTCTTGTCTGTCTAGTCTTGTCTGTCTAGTCTTGTATGTCTAGTCTTGTCTGTCTAGTCTTGTATGTCTAGTCTTGTCTGTCTAGTCTTGACTGTCTAGTCTTGTCTGTCTAGTCTTGTCTGTCTAGTCTTGTCTGTCTAGTCTTGTCTGTCTAGTCTTGTCTGTCTAGTCTTGTCTGTCTAGTCTTGTCTGTCTAGTCTTGTCTGTCTAGTCTGTATGTCTAGTCTTGTCTGTCTAGTCTTGTCTGTCTTGTCTTGTCTGTCTAGTCTTGTCTGTCTAGTCTTGTCTGTCTAGTCTTGTCTGTCTAGTCTTGTCTGTCTAGTCTTGTCTGTCTAGTCTTGTCTGTCTAGTCTTGTCTGTCTAGTCTTGTCTGTCTAGTCTTGTCTGTCTAGTCTGTCTGTCTAGTCTTGTCTGTCTAGTCTTGTCTGTCTAGTCTTGTCTGTCTAGTCTTGTCTGTCTAGTCTTGTCTGTCTAGTCTTGTCTGTCTAGTCTTGTCTGTCTAGTCTTGTCTGTCTAGTCTTGTCTGTCTAGTCTTGTCTGTCTAGTCTTGTCTGTCTAGTCTTGTCTGTCTAGTCTTGTCTGTCTAGTCTTGTCTGTCTAGTCTTGTCTGTCTAGTCTTGTCTGTCTAGTCTTGTCTGTCTAGTCTTGTCTGTCTAGTCTTGTCTGTCTAGTCTTGTCTGTCTAGTCTTGTCTGTCTAGTCTTGTCTGTCTAGTCTTGTCTGTCTAGTCTTGTCTGTCTAGTCTTGTCTGTCTAGTCTTGTCTGTCTAGTCTTGTCTGTCTAGTCTTGTCTGTCTAGTCTTGTCTGTCTAGTCTTGTCTGTCTAGTCTTGTCTGTCTAGTCTTGTCTGTCTAGTCTTGTCTGTCTAGTCTTGTCTGTCTAGTCTTGTCTGTCTAGTCTTGTCTGTCTAGTCTTGTCTGTCTAGTCTTGTCTGTCTAGTCTTGTCTGTCTAGTCTTGTCTGTCTAGTCTTGTCTGTCTAGTCTTGTCTGTCTAGTCTTGTCTGTCTAGTCTTGTCTGTCTAGTCTTGTCTGTCTAGTCTTGTCTGTCTAGTCTTGTCTGTCTAGTCTTGTCTGTCTAGTCTTGTCTGTCTAGTCTTGTCTGTCTAGTCTTGTCTGTCTAGTCTTGTCTGTCTAGTCTTGTCTGTCTAGTCTTGTCTGTCTAGTCTTGTCTGTCTAGTCTTGTCTGTCTAGTCTTGTCTGTCTAGTCTTGTCTGTCTAGTCTTGTCTGTCTAGTCTTGTCTGTCTAGTCTTGTCTGTCTAGTCCTTGTCTGTCTAGTCTTGTCTGTCTAGTCTTGTCTGTCTAGTCTTGTCTGTCTAGTCTTGTCTGTCTAGTCTTGTCTGTCTAGTCTTGTCTGTCTAGTCTTGTCTGTCTAGTCTTGTCTGTCTAGTCTTGTCTGTCTAGTCTTGTCTGTCTAGTCTTGTCTGTCTAGTCTTGTCTGTCTAGTCTTGTCTGTCTAGTCTTGTCTGTCTAGTCTTGTCTGTCTAGTCTTGTCTGTCTAGTCTTGTCTGTCTAGTCTTGTCTGTCTAGTCTTGTCTGTCTAGTCTTGTCTGTCTAGTCTTGTCTGTCTAGTCTTGTCTGTCTAGTCTTGTCTGTCTAGTCTTGTCTGTCTAGTCTTGTCTGTCTAGTCTTGTCTGTCTAGTCTTGTCTGTCTAGTCTTGTCTGTCTAGTCTTGTCTGTCTAGTCTTGTCTGTCTAGTCTTGTCTGTCTAGTCTTGTCTGTCTAGTCTTGTCTGTCTAGTCTTGTCTGTCTAGTCTTGTCTGTCTAGTCTTGTCTGTCTAGTCTTGTCTGTCTAGTCTTGTCTGTCTAGTCTTGTCTGTCTAGTCTTGTCTGTCTAGTCTTGTCTGTCTAGTCTTGTCTGTCTAGTCTTGTCTGTCTAGTCTTGTCTGTCTAGTCTTGTCTGTCTAGTCTTGTCTGTCTAGTCTTGTCTGTCTAGTCTTGTCTGTCTAGTCTTGTCTGTCTAGTCTTGTCTAGTCTTGTCTGTCTAGTCTTGTCTGTCTAGTCTTGTCTGTCTAGTCTTGTCTGTCTAGTCTTGTCTGTCTAGTCTTGTCTGTCTAGTCTTGTCTGTCTAGTCTTGTCTGTCTAGTCTTGTCTGTCTAGTCTTGTCTGTCTAGTCTTGTCTGTCTAGTCTTGTCTGTCTAGTCTTGTCTGTCTAGTCTTGTCTGTCTAGTCTTGTCTGTCTAGTCTTGTCTGTCTAGTCTTGTCTGTCTAGTCTTGTCTGTCTAGTCTTGTCTGTCTAGTCTTGTCTGTCTAGTCTTGTCTGTCTAGTCTTGTCTGTCTAGTCTTGTCTGTCTAGTCTTGTCTGTCTAGTCTTGTCTGTCTAGTCTTGTCTGTCTAGTCTTGTCTGTCTAGTCTTGTCTGTCTAGTCTTGTCTGTCTAGTCTTGTCTGTCTAGTCTTGTCTGTCTAGTCTTGTCTGTCTAGTCTTGTCTGTCTAGTCTTGTCTGTCTAGTCTTGTCTGTCTAGTCTTGTCTGTCTAGTCTTGTCTGTCTAGTCTTGTCTGTCTAGTCTTGTCTGTCTAGTCTTGTCTGTCTAGTCTTGTCTGTCTAGTCTTGTCTGTCTAGTCTTGTCTGTCTAGTCTTGTCTGTCTAGTCTTGTCTGTCTAGTCTTGTCTGTCTAGTCTTGTCTGTCTAGTCTTGTCTGTCTAGTCTTGTCTGTCTAGTCTTGTCTGTCTAGTCTTGTCTGTCTAGTCTTGTCTGTCTAGTCTTGTCTGTCTAGTCTTGTCTGTCTAGTCTTGTCTGTCTAGTCTTGTCTGTCTAGTCTTGTCTGTCTAGTCTTGTCTGTCTAGTCTTGTCTGTCTAGTCTTGTCTGTCTAGTCTTGTCTGTCTAGTCTTGTCTGTCTAGTCTTGTCTGTCTAGTCTTGTCTGTCTAGTCTTGTCTGTCTAGTCTTGTCTGTCTAGTCTTGTCTGTCTAGTCTTGTCTGTCTAGTCTTGTCTGTCTAGTCTTGTCTGTCTAGTCTTGTCTGTCTAGTCTTGTCTGTCTAGTCTTGTCTGTCTAGTCTTGTCTGTCTAGTCTTGTCTGTCTAGTCTTGTCTGTCTAGTCTTGTCTGTCTAGTCTTGTCTGTCTAGTCTTGTCTGTCTAGTCTTGTCTGTCTAGTCTTGTCTGTCTAGTCTTGTCTGTCTAGTCTTGTCTGTCTAGTCTTGTCTGTCTAGTCTTGTCTGTCTAGTCTTGTCTGTCTAGTCTTGTCTGTCTAGTCTTGTCTGTCTAGTCTTGTCTGTCTAGTCTTGTCTGTCTAGTCTTGTCTGTCTAGTCTTGTCTGTCTAGTCTTGTCTGTCTAGTCTTGTCTGTCTAGTCTTGTCTGTCTAGTCTTGTCTGTCTAGTCTTGTCTGTCTAGTCTTGTCTGTCTAGTCTTGTCTGTCTAGTCTTGTCTGTCTAGTCTTGTCTGTCTAGTCTTGTCTGTCTAGTCTTGTCTGTCTAGTCTTGTCTGTCTAGTCTTGTCTGTCTAGTCTTGTCTGTCTAGTCTTGTCTGTCTAGTCTTGTCTGTCTAGTCTTGTCTGTCTAGTCTTGTCTGTCTAGTCTTGTCTGTCTAGTCTTGTCTGTCTAGTCTTGTCTGTCTAGTCTTGTCTGTCTAGTCTTGTCTGTCTAGTCTTGTCTGTCTAGTCTTTCTGTCTAGTCTTGTCTGTTGTATCTTGTCTGTCCAGTCTTGTCTGTCTAGTCTTGTCTGTCTAGTCTTGTCTGTCTAGTCTTGTCTGTCTAGTCTTGTCTGTCTAGTCTTGTCTGTCTAGTCTTGTCTGTCTAGTCTTGTCTGTCTAGTCTTGTCTGTCTAGTCTTGTCTGTCTAGTCTTGTCTGTCTAGTCTTGTCTGTCTAGTCTTGTCTGTCTAGTCTTGTCTGTCTAGTCTTGTCTGTCTAGTCTTGTCTGTCTAGTCTTGTCTGTCTAGTCTTGTCTGTCTAGTCTTGTCTGTCTAGTCTTGTCTGTCTAGTCTTGTCTGTCTAGTCTTGTCTGTCTAGTCTTGTCTGTCTAGTCTTGTCTGTCTAGTCTTGTCTGTCTAGTCTTGTCTGTCTAGTCTTGTCTGTCTAGTCTTGTCTGTCTAGTCTTGTCTGTCTAGTCTTGTCTGTCTAGTCTTGTCTGTCTAGTCTTGTCTGTCTAGTCTTGTCTGTCTAGTCTTGTCTGTCTAGTCTTGTCTGTTGTTGTCTGTAGTCTTGTCTGTTTATTCTTGTCTGTCTAGTCTTGTCTGTCATAGTCTTGTCCTGTCTAGACTTGTCTGTCTAGTCTTGTCTGCTTAGTCTTGTTTCACTATTCTTCTATATCTGTCTAGTCTTGTCTGTCTAGTCTTGTCTGTCTAGTCTTGTCTGTCTAGTCTTGTCTGTCTAGTCTTGTCTGTCTAGTCTTGTCTGTCTAGTCTTGTCTGTCTAGTCTTGTCTGTCTAGTCTTGTCTGTCTAGTCTTGTCTGTCTAGTCTTGTCTGTCTAGTCTTGTCTGTCTAGTCTTGTCTGTCTAGTCTTGTCTGTCTAGTCTTGTCTGTCTAGTCTTGTCTGTCTAGTCTTGTCTGTCTAGTCTTGTCTGTCTAGTCTTGTCTGTCTAGTCTTGTCTGTCTAGTCTTGTCTGTCTAGTCTTGTCTGTCTAGTCTTGTCTGTCTAGTCTTGTCTGTCTAGTCTTGTCTGTCTAGTCTTGTCTGTCTAGTCTTGTCTGTCTAGTCTTGTCTGTCTAGTCTTGTCTGTCTAGTCTTGTCTGTCTAGTCTTGTCTGTCTAGTCTTGTCTGTCTAGTCTTGTCTGTCTAGTCTTGTCTGTCTAGTCTTGTCTGTCTAGTCTTGTCTGTCTAGTCTTGTCTGTCTAGTCTTGTCTGTCTAGTCTTGTCTGTCTAGTCTTGTCTGTCTAGTCTTGTCTGTCTAGTCTTGTCTGTCTAGTCTTGTCTGTCTAGTCTTGTCTGTCTAGTCTTGTCTGTCTAGTCTTGTCTGTCTAGTCTTGTCTGTCTAGTCTTGTCTGTCTAGTCTTGTCTGTCTAGTCTTGTCTGTCTAGTCTTGTCTGTCTAGTCTTGTCTGTCTAGTCTTGTCTGTCTAGTCTTGTCTGTCTAGTCTTGTCTGTCTAGTCTTGTCTGTCTAGTCTTGTCTGTCTAGTCTTGTCTGTCTAGTCTTGTCTGTCTAGTCTTGTCTGTCTAGTCTTGTCTGTCTAGTCTTGTCTGTCTAGTCTTGTCTGTCTAGTCTTGTCTGTCTAGTCTTGTCTGTCTAGTCTTGTCTGTCTAGTCTTGTCTGTCTAGTCTTGTCTGTCTAGTCTTGTCTGTCTAGTCTTGTCTGTCTAGTCTTGTCTGTCTAGTCTTGTCTGTCTAGTCTTGTCTGTCTAGTCTTGTCTGTCTAGTCTTGTCTGTCTAGTCTTGTCTGTCTAGTCTTGTCTGTCTAGTCTTGTCTGTCTAGTCTTGTCTGTCTAGTCTTGTCTGTCTAGTCTTGTCTGTCTAGTCTTGTCTGTCTAGTCTTGTCTGTCTAGTCTTGTCTGTCTAGTCTTGTCTGTCTAGTCTTGTCTGTCTAGTCTTGTCTGTCTAGTCTTGTCTGTCTAGTCTTGTCTGTCTAGTCTTGTCTGTCTAGTCTTGTCTGTCTAGTCTTGTCTGTCTAGTCTTGTCTGTCTAGTCTTGTCTGTCTAGTCTTGTCTGTCTAGTCTTGTCTGTCTAGTCTTGTCTGTCTAGTCTTGTCTGTCTAGTCTTGTCTGTCTAGTCTTGTCTGTCTAGTCTTGTCTGTCTAGTCTTGTCTGTCTAGTCTTGTCTGTCTAGTCTTGTCTGTCTAGTCTTGTCTGTCTAGTCTTGTCTGTCTAGTCTTGTCTGTCTAGTCTTGTCTGTCTAGTCTTGTCTGTCTAGTCTTGTCTGTCTAGTCTTGTCTGTCTAGTCTTGTCTGTCTAGTCTTGTCTGTCTAGTCTTGTCTGTCTAGTCTTGTCTGTCTAGTCTTGTCTGTCTAGTCTTGTCTGTCTAGTCTTGTCTGTCTAGTCTTGTCTGTCTAGTCTTGTCTGTCTAGTCTTGTCTGTCTAGTCTTGTCTGTCTAGTCTTGTCTGTCTAGTCTTGTCTGTCTAGTCTTGTCTGTCTAGTCTTGTCTGTCTAGTCTTGTCTGTCTAGTCTTGTCTGTCTAGTCTTGTCTGTCTAGTCTTGTCTGTCTAGTCTTGTCTGTCTAGTCTTGTCTGTCTAGTCTTGTCTGTCTAGTCTTGTCTGTCTAGTCTTGTCTGTCTAGTCTTGTCTGTCTAGTCTTGTCTGTCTAGTCTTGTCTGTCTAGTCTTGTCTGTCTAGTCTTGTCTGTCTAGTCTTGTCTGTCTAGTCTTGTCTGTCTAGTCTTGTCTGTCTAGTCTTGTCTGTCTAGTCTTGTCTGTCTAGTCTTGTCTGTCTAGTCTTGTCTGTCTAGTCTTGTCTGTCTAGTCTTGTCTGTCTAGTCTTGTCTGTCTAGTCTTGTCTGTCTAGTCTTGTCTGTCTAGTCTTGTCTGTCTAGTCTTGTCTGTCTAGTCTTGTCTGTCTAGTCTTGTCTGTCTAGTCTTGTCTGTCTAGTCTTGTCTGTCTAGTCTTGTCTGTCTAGTCTTGTCTGTCTAGTCTTGTCTGTCTAGTCTTGTCTGTCTAGTCTTGTCTGTCTAGTCTTGTCTGTCTAGTCTTGTCTGTCTAGTCTTGTCTGTCTAGTCTTGTCTGTCTAGTCTTGTCTGTCTAGTCTTGTCTGTCTAGTCTTGTCTGTCTAGTCTTGTCTGTCTAGTCTTGTCTGTCTAGTCTTGTCTGTCTAGTCTTGTCTGTCTAGTCTTGTCTGTCTAGTCTTGTCTGTCTAGTCTTGTCTGTCTAGTCTTGTCTGTCTAGTCTTGTCTGTCTAGTCTTGTCTGTCTAGTCTTGTCTGTCTAGTCTTGTCTGTCTAGTCTTGTCTGTCTAGTCTTGTCTGTCTAGTCTTGTCTGTCTAGTCTTGTCTGTCTAGTCTTGTCTGTCTAGTCTTGTCTGTCTAGTCTTGTCTGTCTAGTCTTGTCTGTCTAGTATTGTTTGTCTAGTCTTATCTGTCTAGTCTTGTCTGTCTAGTCTTGTCTGTCTAGTCTTGTCTGTCTAGTCTTGTCTGTCTAGTCTTGTCTGTCTAGTCTTGTCTGTCTAGTCTTGTCTGTCTAGTCTTGTCTGTCTAGTCTTGTCTGTCTAGTCTGTCTAGTCTGTCTAGTCTTGTCTGTCTAGTCTTGTCTGTCTAGTCTTGTCTGTCTAGTCTTGTCTGTCTAGTCTTGTCTGTCTAGTCTTGTCTGTCTTGTCTTCTCTGTCTAGTCTTGTCTGTCTAGTCTTGTCTGTCTAGTCTTGTCTGTCTAGTGTTGTCTGTCTAGTCTTGTCTGTCTAGTCTTGTCTGTCTAGTCTTGTCTGTCTAGTCTTGTCTGTCTAGTCTTGTCTGTCTAGTCTTGTCTGTCTAGTCTTGTCTGTCTAGTCTTGTCTGTCTAGCCTTGTCTGTCTAGTCTTGTCTGTCTAGTCTTGTCTGTCTAGTCTTGTCTGTCCTGTCTTGTCTGTCCAGTCTTGTCTGTCTCG
>CALYMW010000241.1:0-44980 GCA_944588485.1 Phosphuga atrata | reverse complement strand
ACAGACAAAACTAGACAGACAAGACTAGACAGACAAGACTAGACAGACAAGACTAGACAGACAAGACTAGACAGACAAGACTAGACAGACAAGACTAGACAGACAAGACTAGACAGACAAGACTAGACAGACAAGACTAGACAGACAAGACTAGACAGACAAGACTAGACAGACAAGACTAGACAGACAAGACTAGACAGACAAAACTAGACAGACAAGACTAGACAGACAAGACTAGACAGACAAGACTAGACAGACAAGACTAGACAGACAAGACTAGACAGACAAGACTAGACAGACAAGACTAGACAGACAAGACTAGACAGACAAGACTAGACAGACAAGACTAGACAGACAAGACTAGACAGACAAGACTAGACAGACAAGACTAGACAGACAAGACTAGACAGACAAGAGTAGACAGACAAGACTAGACAGACAAGACTAGACAGACAAGACTAGACAGACAAGACTAGACAGACAAGACTATACAGACAAGATTAGACAGACAAGACTAGACAGACAAGACTAGACAGACAAGACTAGACAGACAAGACTAGACAGACAAGACTATACAGACAAGACTAGACAGACAAGACTAGACAGACAAGACTATACAGACAAGACTAGACAGACAAGACTAGACAGACAAGACTAGACAGACAAGACTAGACAGACAAGACTAGACAGACAAGAGTAGACAGACAAGACTAGACAGACAAGACTAGACAGACAAGACTAGACAGACAAGACTAGACAGACAAGACTAGACAGACAAGACTAGGCAGACAAGACTAGACAGACAAGACTAGACAGACAAGACTAGACAGACAAGACTAGACAGACAAGACTAGACAGACAAGACTAGACAGACAAGACTAGACAGACAAGACTAGACAGACAAGACTAGACAGACAAGACTAGACAGACAAGACTAGACAGACAAGACTAGACAGACAAGACTAGACAGACAAGACTAGACAGACAAGACTAGACAGACAAGACTAGACAGACAAGACTAGACAGACAAGACTAGACAGACAAGACTAGACAGACAAGACTAGACAGACAAGACTAGACAGACAAGACTAGACAGACAAGACTAGACAGACAAGACTAGACAGACAAGACTAGACAGACAAGACTAGACAGACAAGACTAGACAGATAAGACTAGACAGACAAGACTAGACAGACAAGACTAGAGAGACAAGACTAGACAGACAAGACTAGACAGACAAGACTAGACAGACAAGACTAGACAGACAAGACTAGACAGACAAGACTAGACAGACAAGACTAGACAGACAAGACTAGACAGACAAGACTAGACAGACAAGACTAGACAGACAAGACTAGACAGACAAGACTAGACAGACAAGACTAGACAGACAAGACTAGACAGACAAGACTAGACAGACAATACTAGACAGACAAGACTAGACAGACAAGACAGACAAGACTAGACAGACAAGACTAGACAGACAAGACTAGACAGACAAGACTAGACAGACAAGACTAGACAGACAAGACTAGACAGACAAGGCTAGACAGACAAGACTAGACAGACAAGACTAGACAGACAAGACTAGACAGACAAGACTAGACAGACAAGACTAGACAGACAAGACTAGACAGACAAGACTAGACAGACAAGACTAGACAGACAAGACTAGACAGACAAGACTAGACAGACAAGACTAGACAGACAAGACTAGACAGACAAGACTAGACAGACAAGACTAGACAAGACTAGACAGACAAGACTAGACAGACAAGACTAGACAGACAAGACTAGACAGACAAGACTAGACAGACAAGACTAGACAGACAAGACTAGACAGACAAGACTAGACAGACAAGACTAGAGAGACAAGACGAGACAGACAAGACTAGACAGACAAGACTAGACAGACAAGACTAGACAGACAAAACTAGACAGACAAGACTAGACAGACAAGACTAGACAGACAAGACTAGACAGACAAGACTAGACAGACAAGACTAGACAGACAAGACTAGACAGACAAGACTAGACAGACAAGACTAGACAGACAAGACTAGACAGACAAGACTAGACAGACAAAACTAGACAGACAAGACTAGACAGACAAGACTAGACAGACAAGACTAGACAGACAAGACTAGACAGACAAGACTAGACAGACAAGACTAGACAGACAAGACTAGACAGACAAGACTAGACAGACAAGACTAGACAGACAAGACTAGACAGACAAGACTAGACAGACAAGACTAGACAGACAAGACTAGACAGACAAGACTAGACAGACAAGACTAGACAGACAAGACTAGACAGACAAGACTAGACAGACAAGACTAGACAGACAAGACTAGACAGACAAGACTAGACAGACAAGACAAGACAGACAAGAGTAGACAGACAAGACTAGACAGACAAGACTAGACAGACAAGACTAGACAGACAAGACTAGACAGACAAGACTATACAGACAAGACTAGACAGACAAGACTAGACAGACAAGACTAGACAGACAAGACTAGACAGACAAGACTAGACAGACAATACTAGACAGACAAGACTATACAGACAAGACTAGACAGACAAGACTAGACAGACAAGACTATACAGACAAGACTAGACAGACAAGACTAGACAGACAAGACTAGACAGACAAGACTAGACAGACAAGACTAGACAGACAAGACTAGACAGACAAGACTAGACAGACAAGACTAGACAGACAAGACTAGACAGACAAGACTAGACAGACAAGACTAGACAGACAAGACTAGGCAGACAAGACTAGACAGACAAGACTAGACAGACAAGACTAGACAGACAAGACTAGACAGACAAGACTAGACAGACAAGACTAGACAGACAAGACAAGACAGACAAGACTAGACAGACAAGACTAGACAGATAATACTAGACAGACGAGACTAGACAGACAAGACTAGACAGACAAGACTAGACAGACAAGACTAGACAGACAAGACTAGACAGACAAGACTAGACAGACAAGACTAGACAGACAAGACTAGACAGACAAGACTAGACAGACAAGACTAGACAGACAAGACTAGACAGACAAGACTAGACAGACAAGACTAGACAGACAATACTAGACAGACAAGACTAGACAGACAAGACTAGACAGACAAGACTAGACAGACAAGACTAGACAGACAAGACTAGACAGACAAGACTAGACAGACAAGACTAGACAGACAAGACTAGACAGACAAGACTAGACAGACAAGACTAGACAGACAAGACTAGACAGACAAGACTAGACAGACAAGACTAGACATACAAGACTAGACAGACAAGACTAGACAGACAAGACTAGACAGACAAGACTAGACAGACAAGACTAGACAGACAAGACTAGACAAGCAAGACTAGACAGACAAGACTAGACAGACAAGACTAGACAGACAAGGCTAGACAGACAAGACTAGACAGACAAGAGTAGACAGACAAGACTAGACAGACAAGACTATACAGACAAGACTAGACAGACAAGACTAGACAGACAAGCATAGACAGACAAGACTAGACAGACAAGACTAGACAGACAAGACTAGACAGACAAGACTAGACAGACAAAACTAGACAGACAAGACTAGACAGACAAGACTAGACAGACAACACTAGACAGACAAGACTAGACAGACAAGACTAGACAGACAAGACTAAGATAAGAAGATAAGATAAGTATATCTCACTAAGAGAATATAAAGATAAATGAACTCAAGTGAATGGTTCAATGAAGGAAACGTGAATAACGAAGTTTAAAGAAGAGAGAGAGTCTTGGGATTCTAGTAGAGGGAGTGCCGAGGGATTTAAGAAGAGGGATAGTCGAGGGATTAAAGAAGAGGGAGAGTCAAGGGTATGAAGAAGAAAGAAGATTCTTAAACATAAACTTTTATTTATTTATTTTATTAATTATATTTATTATTTTAATCATTATTTTTATTTATTTATATATATATATATATATATATATATATATATACATATTTTTCATTAATTTTTTTTCTAATTTTTAATTTTGTTTTTATTATTATTGTTATTATTATAATTTTTTTTAATTTTTTTTTATCTTATTTTTCTAATTCTTAAATTTTTAAAACGTTTTAACTTTTAGTGCATGAAACAGTTTGAACATTTTGATCAGAAGGTAAACTCATTCCCCTGTTTGTTGCAGGCGTTATTTTGTTGTGTTAGTTTCCTTTTGTTGGTATTCTTTGTTCTGCTTTCACAAAATGAATTTTGGCGGTACTGTAGAGAGAGCTACCCAATCCACTAAATGTGCCAAGTGCAAAAAAACTGCCTCATTGTCTATTGTTAATTGCAGTGAATGCAAACTCATCTTCCATAGGGGTTGTTCTAAATCCAAAAACTTTATTTCAGTTGATGCAAATACCGTCATTTGTGACAAGCACAGATTTGAGAGTGGTTGCACCCCATCTACGGATTCTGTTATTCTAGATAATTGCGATCTTTCCGATGTAATTATTGAAATGAAGAATCTTAAAGATGAGGTAGCATCTCTCAAGCAGACTATAGTTGAACTCAAGCTACTTTTATCTAATAACAACGGTTCTAAACTA
Organism: Phosphuga atrata; assembly: GCA_944588485.1. NCBI lineage: Eukaryota > Metazoa > Arthropoda > Insecta > Coleoptera > Silphidae > Phosphuga > Phosphuga atrata. The sequence goes on along the minus strand of CALYMW010000241.1, from coordinate 40,376 downwards.
GACGTCATTAACAAGAATATGTCCCCTAACTTCAACGTTTTCGTTAGCGAACTTAAGGAGCTCAAAGATCTTGTCATAAATGGTCACTTAGCATCTAATCCTGTGAGTACATTATCCCAAACTTCATCCAACGTGTCTGCCTCCACTTGCCCTTGTCCTTCTGCAACTTCAAGCGAACCCAATATACCCCATGTGCGTTCAACGCAGTCTTTCAGCGGCTGCGGACTGTCGAGCTCTTTTCGTGATAATTCTACTGCTGTGGCTAATGAATCTATTATCGTCGAGTCTAGCCCACGTAATCCTAAACCCAGCAGAAATCACTTAAGCTGTTCCAGGAGTGAGTCGATTTCCTTCGCACAAAAACCTGTACTCTTGGGTACAGGCTCCTCAAATCTTCTTCGTGCGGCAGCTCGCAAGAAACGAGCCTGGTATCATCTTAGCAACTGCTCCCCTGATACAAGTGAATCACAATTGCTGACGTTTATCCGGACCACCTTGAACGTTCAGGACTGTTATTGTAAGTGTCTACTTTCTAGTAGTAGGTATAGCACGTTCAAGGTGGGATTGAATGAGACTGACGTGACCAGATTCCTTGACCCAGGGAAGTGGCCTGTTAACATTACCATCAGGGAATTCGTACACTTACCTAGATCAAAACCTATACGGGAACTCCCTAATTCTGTAGGCAATCTGACTTCGACTGGGGTCGCTAACATAGTAGCAGACGGTATTAGTGATAAATCTTCTACTCCTTTTTTAGAGGAAAACAATCTCTCTTGACTGGTCTGAAATTCAGTATGTATTATCAAAATGTCCGAGGTCTCAACACTAAGTTCGATTTAATATATCCAGCAATGTACGACCACGATTTTGACTTCGTCTTCTGCACTGAAACTTGGCTTCACGATAACGTGCTGAACAGTGAATTGATGCCACCAACATTTACGATATTTAGGTCTGATCGTAACTTCTCCAAATCAGGTCTCACTAGAGGAGGTGGAGTTCTTATTGCTACCAACAACAAGCGTTTTAACTCGAACCCAGTTGACACTGTACTAATCTCGAACTTATTCCATACTATCGATATGGTTGTTTGCACCTGTTTTATTGGTTCTTTGAAATGCTTAATGGTGTGCATTTATATCCCCCCCAATACCTCGATTTTGAATTTCGAGTCCTTTTTTGAACATCTCGAAGTCTTCATTATGTCATGCACTTATGATAACATTGTCATAGCCGGTGACTTTAATCTTTCACAGTGTAACCTAGCCCCTAGAAAATCCACCTCGATCGACAATTTTATTTCTCTGTGTAGCCTTAAGCAAGTGAATACTATCACGAATTCTGGCGATAATATGCTAGATCTGGTTTTTAGTAATTTGAGCGCAGACGTTATTAAGGAACATTGCCCTGTTGTCCCTGAGGATCCCTATCATCCCGCCTTATTGGCATCTTTTACGATCCATGCCAGCCAAGGCACGTCTAATTTTACACAAAATAATCGGTTACATCCCAACAGCAAGTCATACAATTTCCGCCGTGCCGATCTTCCGGCGCTCTACCTGACCCTTAGTAATACTGACTTTACTGTAATTGAAGAGTCCAATAAATCATCAAGTGAACTTTTAGATACATTTTACTCCTGCCTTTATTCTATTCTAGATAAATTTGTTCCGCCTCGATCCTCTTCTCGATCGACCTATCCTACGTGGTTTTCACCCTCCATTATTGATACTCTGCGTAGGAAACGTGCTCTTCATCATGCTTATAAAAAATCTAAATCTTTACTTGACTACTCAAGGTTCAAGCACATCAGAACGTTGGTTAAGTTACAAATAAGGACCGCCTTCTCTAACTTCATATCGGAGTCAGCCAATAATATTTCCGCTGATCCCAAACGTTTCTGGACATTTATTAGATCCAAAAAGCGTCAAAGCCGTATACCGGGAGAAATGTTTTTGGAAAGTTGCACCTTTAACACTCCACAGTCTATTGTTGACGGTTTTGCCAGCTACTTTAAGGGAGTGTTTAGACCCTCCTCTCCTAATACTAGCTTTTCGGATGTCTCTGGTCTGAATCTTCCACTGATCAGCTTTACTAAGGTTACTGAAGATGAGGTGTTATCAACTCTCAAGCGAGCCAAATGTATCTTGACCAGCGGTGCTGATCTGATTCCAGCATTCCTACTTCGGGACTGTGCGCATATTTTTGCGCCTCCACTCACCAAACTTTTTAACAAGATCCTGCATGAAGGCACGTTTCCAGCTATTTGGAAATCTACAAAGATTTGTCCAATCCTCAAATCTGGCTTACAGTCTGATATTAAGAACTATCGTCCCATCGCCATAATTTCCAATTTTTCCAAAATCTTTGAATCTATCCTTTTTAACTCCATCTTCCCTCGTATCAAACATCTTATCTCCACTAAACAACATGGATTCATGAAGGGTCGTTCAACGGTGACAAACTTGGTAGCCTTCACTCAGTATGTTACTCCAGTTATTGCTGCAAGGGGGCAGGTAGATTGCATCTATACAGACTTTGCTAAAGCATTCGACTGCATAGATCATTCAGTCGTTATTAATAAGCTGCATTCTTTTGGCTTTGACAATAATCTTGTTATATTATTATCTTCCTACCTAGCGGATAGAATGCAGTTCGTTTTTCACGGTGGATTTTCTTCTGCTGAATTCGTAGCCACCTCTGGTGTTCCTCAGGGATCCAACCTTGGGCCGATGTTATTTAATTTATTCATTAATGACTTGAGTGCTTCTCTATCCTCTCCTCATTTATTATTTGCCGATGATCTTAAGATATTTATGGCTATAAAGCACCCTGTTGACTGTTCCATTTTACAAGCCAACCTTAATATTTTGGAGAGATGGTGTGATGACAATAAGTTGGATCTAAACCTTGGCAAGTGCAAAATTGTTTCTTTCACTCGGCTTCAACAACCGCTTGAGTTCAGGTATACTCTGTTTAATGTTTGTCTTGATCGCTGCGAGTCAGTCAAGGATCTTGGTGTTATATTTGATTGGCATCTTTCGTTTGTGCAACACATCCTGTCAACAGTGTCCAAGGCTGCAAGGGCTCTTGGATTCATAATACGCAATTCACGCAATTTTAATAATAACTTGGCGCTCAGGGTACTCTACCACAGTTTTGTTAGATCAATTTTAGAGTATGGCTCAATTATTTGGGACCCCCATTTTAAAAAATATGTTACTGCGTTGGAGATGATTCAGAGAAAATTTTTAAAATTCCTCTGGTTTAAATCGTCCGGAGGTCCTCCTCCTCTTCACGTCGACCACTCATTGTTGCTGGTTGAGTTTGGGTTTTTGTCACTAAAGACTCGACGATCACTAGCGGGTCTGGTCTTTTTGTTCAAGGCCGTTCATAGCGTCCTTGACTCTCCTGAGATCGTCAATAATTTGAATTTTCTGGTGCCCAGAGCTGCTAGTCGTCAGACAGACTCATTTTATAATGATTCATATGGGGGCCCTATGGCCTTGATACCACCCCTGTATAACATTTGCTCAACCTATAACTCAATCAGCTCCGATTGTGACATTTTTGGTTCGTTTAAAGATTTTAAATCGAGTGCTATCAAAAGCCTTACAAATTAGCACCCTCTTCCATTGCAAACTGCAATGTGTATGTGTTTTTTATAAAAAATTAAACTGTTCTTTCATATTTATTAATTTCATATTTTTTAATTTTTTAGTATACCATTGTTTTATATTTTGACATTGTACTTTTGATTTGCTTTTTATTCTGTGCTTATGTTTTTTGTCTTTGACTATTCTTTGTTATACTTTGACTATACTATATCAAGAAATTCCTGTATTACTGTTTTTATTTTATTAGTGCAAAATTGTTTGTATATATTTTGATTTACGTTTTCACATGTTTTACATCTCTTTAGATTTAAATGTAGCAATTTATGTAATGCTCTGTAATTGGTCTTGACACTGTTGAGCAATAAATCTATAAAAAAAAAAAAAAAAAAAAAAAAAAAGACTAGACAGACAAGACTAGACAGACAAGACTAGACAGACAAGACTAGACAGACAAGACTAGACAGACAAGACTAGACAGACAAGACTAGACAGACAAGACTAGACAGACAAGACTAGACAGACAAGACTAGACAGACAAGACTAGACAGACAAGACTAGACAGACAAGACTAGACAGACAAGACTAGACAGACAAGACTAGACAGACAAGACTAGACAGACAAGACTAGACAGACAAGACTAGACAGACAAGACTAGACAGACAAGACTAGACAGACAAGACTAGACAGACAAGACTAGACAGACAAGACTAGACAGACAAGACTAGACAGACAAGACTAGACAGACAAGACTAGACAGACAAGACTAGACAGACAAGACTAGACAGACAATACTAGACAGACAAGACTAGACAGACAAGACTAGACAGACAATACTAGACAGACAAGACTAGACAGACAAGACTAGACAGACAAGACTAGACAGACAAGACTAGACAGACAAGACTAGACAGACAAGACTAGACAGACAAGACTAGACAGACAAGACTAGACAGACAAGACTAGACAGACAAGACTAGACAGACAAGACTAGACAGACAGGACTAGACAGACAAGACTAGACAGACAAGACTAGACAGACAAGACTAGACAGACAAGACTAGACAGACAAGACTAGACAGACAAGACTAGACACACAAGACTAGACAGACAAGACTAGACAGACAAGACTAGACAGACAAGACTCGACAGACAAGACTAGACAGACAAGACTAGACAGACAAGACTAGACAGACAAGACTAGACAGACAAGACTAGACAGACAAGACTAGACAGACAAGACTAGACAGACAAGACTAGACAGACACGACTAGACAGACAAGACTAGACAGACAAGACTAGACAGACAAGACTAGACAGACAAGACTAGACAGACAAGACTAGACAGACAAGACTAGACAGACAAGACTAGACAGTCAAGTATAGACCGACAAAACTAGACAGACAAGACTAGACAGACAAGACTAGACAGACAAGACTAGACAGACAAGACTAGACAGACAAGACTAGACAGACAAGACTAGACAGACAAGACTAGACAGACAAGACTAGACAGACAAGACTAGACAGACAAGACTAGACAGACAAGACTAGACAGACAAGACTAGACAGACAAGACTAGACAGACAAGACTAGACAGACAAGACTAGACAGACAAGACTAGACAGACAAGACTAGACAGACAAGACTAGACAGACAAGACTAGACAGACAAGACTAGACAGACAAGACTAGACAGACAAGACTAGACAGACAAGACTAGACAGACAAGACTAGACAGACAAGACTAGACAGACAAGACTAGACAGACAAGACTAGACAGACAAGACTAGACAGACAAGACTAGACAGACAAGACTAGACAGACAAGACTAGACAGACAAGACTAGACAGACAAGACTAGACAGACAAGACTAGACAGACAAGACTAGACAGACAAGACTAGACAGACAAGACTAGACAGACAAGACTAGACAGACAAGACTAGACAGACAAGACTAGACAGACAAGACTAGACAGACAAGACTAGACAGACAAGACTAGACAGACAAGACTAGACAGACAAGACTAGACAGACAAGACTAGACAGACAAGACTAGACAGACAAGACTAGACAGACAAGACTAGACAGACAAGACTAGACAGACAAGACTAGACAGACAAGACTAGACAGACAAGACTAGACAGACAAGACTAGACAGACAAGACTAGACAGACAAGACTAGACAGACAAGACTAGACAGACAAGACTAGACAGACAAGACTAGACAGACAAGACTAGACAGACAAGACTAGACAGACAAGACTAGACAGACAAGACTAGACAGACAAGACTAGACAGACAAGACTAGACAGACAAGACTAGACAGACAAGACTAGACAGACAAGACTAGACAGACAAGACTAGACAGACAAGACTAGACAGACAAGACTAGACAGACAAGACTAGACAGACAAGACTAGACAGACAAGACTAGACAGACAAGACTAGACAGACAAGACTAGACAGACAAGACTAGACAGACAAGACTAGACAGACAAGACTAGACAGACAAGACTAGACAGACAAGACTAGACAGACAAGACTAGACAGACAAGACTAGACAGACAAGACTAGACAGACAAGACTAGACAGACAAGACTAGACAGACAAGACTAGACAGACAAGACTAGACAGACAAGACTAGACAGACAAGACTAGACAGACAAGACTAGACAGACAAGACTAGACAGACAAGACTAGACAGACAAGACTAGACAGACAAGACTAGACAGACAAGACTAGACAGACAAGACTAGACAGACAAGACTAGACAGACAAGACTAGACAGACAAGACTAGACAGACAAGACTAGACAGACAAGACTAGACAGACAAGACTAGACAGACAAGACTAGACAGACAAGACTAGACAGACAAGACTAGACAGACAAGACTAGACAGACAAGACTAGACAGACAAGACTAGACAGACAAGACTAGACAGACAAGACTAGACAGACAAGACTAGACAGACAAGACTAGACAGACAAGACTAGACAGACAAGACTAGACAGACAAGACTAGACAGACAAGACTAGACAGACAAGACTAGACAGACAAGACTAGACAGACAAGACTAGACAGACAAGACTAGACAGACAAGACTAGACAGACAAGACTAGACAGACAAGACTAGACAGACAAGACTAGACAGACAAGACTAGACAGACAAGACTAGACAGACAAGACTAGACAGACAAGACTAGACAGACAAGACTAGACAGACAAGACTAGACAGACAAGACTAGACAGACAAGACTAGACAGACAAGACTAGACAGACAAGACTAGACAGACAAGACTAGACAGACAAGACTAGACAGACAAGACTAGACAGACAAGACTAGACAGACAAGACTAGACAGACAAGACTAGACAGACAAGACTAGACAGACAAGACTAGACAGACAAGACTAGACAGACAAGACTAGACAGACAAGACTAGACAGACAAGACTAGACAGACAAGACTAGACAGACAAGACTAGACAGACAAGACTAGACAGACAAGACTAGACAGACAAGACTAGACAGACAAGACTAGACAGACAAGACTAGACAGACAAGACTAGACAGACAAGACTAGACAGACAAGACTAGACAGACAAGACTAGACAGACAAGACTAGACAGACAAGACTAGACAGACAAGACTAGACAGACAAGACTAGACAGACAAGACTAGACAGACAAGACTAGACAGACAAGACTAGACAGACAAGACTAGACAGACAAGACTAGACAGACAAGACTAGACAAGACTAGACAAGACTAGACAGACAAGACTAGACAGACAAGACTAGACAGACAAGACTAGACAGACAAGACTAGACAGACAAGACTAGACAGACAAGACTAGACAGACAAGACTAGACAGACAAGACTAGACAGACAAGACTAGACAGACAAGACTAGACAGACAAGACTAGACAGACAAGACTAGACAGACAAGACTAGACAGACAAGACTAGAGAGACAAGACGAAACAGACAAGACTAGACAGACAAGACTAGACAGACAAGACTAGACAGACAAAACTAGACAGACAAGACTAGACAGACAAGACTAGACAGACAAGACTAGACAGACAAGACTAGACACACTAGACTAGACAGACAAGACTAGACAGACAAGACTAGACAGACAAGACTAGACAGACAAGACTAGACAGACAAGACTAGACAGACAAGACTAGACAGACAAAACTAGACAGACAAGACTAGACAGACAAGACTAGACAGACAAGACTAGACAGACAAGACTAGACAGACAAGACTAGACAGACAAGACTAGACAGACAAGACTAGACAGACAAGACTAGACAGACAAGACTAGACAGACAAGACTAGACAGACAAGACTAGACAGACAAGACTAGACAGACAAGACTAGACAGACAAGACTAGACAGACAAGACTAGACAGACAAGACTAGACAGACAAGACTAGACAGACAAGACTAGACAGACAAGACTAGACAGACAAGACTAGACAGACAAGAGTAGACAGACAAGACTAGACAGACAAGACTAGACAGACAAGACTAGACAGACAAGACTAGACAGACAAGACTATACAGACAAGACTAGACAGACAAGACTAGACAGACAAGACTAGACAGACAAGACTAGACAGACAAGACTAGACAGACAAGACTATACAGACAAGACTAGACAGACAAGACTAGACAGACAAGACTATACAGACAAGACTAGACAGACAAGACTAGACAGACAAGACTAGACAGACAAGACTAGACAGACAAGACTAGACAGACAAGACTAGACAGACAAGACTAGACAGACAAGACTAGACAGACAAGACTAGACAGACAAGACTAGGCAGACAAGACTAGACAGACAAGACTAGACAGACAAGACTAGACAGACAAGACTAGACAGACAAGACTAGACAGACAAGACAAGACAGACAAGACTAGACAGACAAGACTAGACAGATAATACTAGACAGACGAGACTAGACAGACAAGACTAGACAGACAAGACTAGACAGACAAGACTAGACAGACAAGACTAGACAGACAAGACTAGACAGACAAGACTAGACAGACAAGACTAGACAGACAAGACTAGACAGACAAGACTAGACAGACAAGACTAGACAGACAAGACTAGACAGACAAGACTAGACAGACAAGACTAGACAGACAAGACTAGACAGACAAGACTAAACAGACAAGACTAGACAGACAAGACTAGACAGACAAGACTAGACAGACAAGACTAGACAGACAAGACTAGACAGACAAGACTAGACAGACAAGACTAGACAGACAAGACTAGACAGACAAGACTAGACAGACAAGACTAGACAGACAAGACTAGACAGACAAGACTAGACAGACAAGACTAGACAGACAAGACTAGACAGACAAGACTAGACAGACAAGACTAGACAGACAAGACTAGACCGACAAGACTAGACAGACAAGACTAGACAGACAAGACTAGACAGACAAGACTAGACAGACAAGACTAGACAGACAAGACTAGACAGACAAGACTAGACAGACAAGACTAGACAGACAAGACTAGACAGACAAGACTAGACAGACAAGACTAGACAGACAAGACTAGACAGACAAGACTAGACAGACAAGACTAGACAGAAAAGGCTAGACAGACAAGACTAGACAGACAAGAGTAGACAGACAAGACTAGACAGACAAGACTATACAGACAAGACTAGACAGACAAGACTAGACAGACAAGCATAGACAGACAAGACTAGACAGACAAGACTAGACAGACAAGACTAGACAGACAAGACTAGACAGACAAAACTAGACAGACAAGACTAGACAGACAAGACTTGACAGACAACACTAGACAGACAAGACTAGACAGACAAGACTAGACAGACAAGACTAGACAGACAAGACTAGACAGACAAGACTAGACAGACAAGACTAGACAGACAAGACTAGACAGACAAGACTAGACAGACAAGACTAGACAGACAAGACTAGACAGACAAGACTAGACAGACAAGACTAGACAGACAAGACTAGACAGACAAGACTAGACAGACAAGACTAGACAGACAAGACTAGACAGACAAGACTAGACAGACAAGACTAGACAGACAAGACTAGACAGACAAGACTAGACAGACAAGACTAGACAGACAAGACTAGACAGACAAGACTAGACAGACAAGACTAGACAGACAAGACTAGACAGACAAGACTAGACAGACAAGACTAGACAGACAAGACTAGACAGACAAGACTAGACAGACAAGACTAGACAGACAAGAGTAGACAGACAAGACTAGACAGACAAGACTAGACAGACAAGACTAGACAAACAAGACTAGACAGACAAGACTAGACAGACAAGACTATACAGACAAGACTAGACAGACAAGACTAGACAGACAAGACTAGACAGACAAGACTAGACAGACAAGACTAGACAGGCAAGACTAGACAGACAAGACTATACAGACAAGACTAGCCAGACAAGACTAGACAGACAAGACTATACAGACAAGACTAGACAGACAAGACTAGACAGACAAGACTAGACAGACAAGACTAGACAGACAAGACTAGACAGACAAGACTAGACAGACAAGACTAGACATACAAGACTAGACAGACAAGACTAGGCAGACAAGACTAGACAGACAAGACTAGACAGACAAGACTAGACAGACAAGACTAGACAGACAAGACTAGACAGACAAGACAAGACAGACAAGACTAGACAGACAAGACTAGACAGACAATACTAGACAGACAAGACTAGACAGACAAGACTAGAGAGACAAGACTAGACAGACAAGACTAGACAGACAAGACTAGACAGACAAGAGTAGACAGACAAGACTAGACAGACAAGACTAGACAGACAAGACTAGGCAGACAAGACTAGACAGACAAGACTAGACAGACAAGACTAGACAGACAAGACTAGACAGACAAGACTAGACAGACAAGACTAGACAGACAAGACTAGACAGACAAGACTAGACAGACAAGACTAGACAGACAAGACTAGACAGACAAGACTAGACAGACAAGACTAGACAGACAAGACTAGACAGACAAGACTAGACAGACAAGACTAGACAGACAAGACTAGACAGACAAGACTAGACAGACAAGCATAGACAGACAAGACTAGACAGACAAGACTAGACAGACAAGACTAGACAGACAAGACAAGACAGACAAGACTAGACAGACAAGACTAGACAGACAAGACTAGACAGACAAGACTAGACAGACAAGACTAGACAGACAAGACTAGACAGACTAGACTAGACAGACAAGACTAGACAGACAAGACTGGACAGACAAGACTAGACAGACAAGACTAGACAGACAAGAATAGACAGACAAGACTAGACAGACAAGACTAGCTAGACAAGACTAGACAGACAAGACTAGACAGACAAGACTAGTAAGACAAGACTAGACAGACAAGACTAGATAGACAAGACTAGACAGACAAGACTAGACAGACAAGACTAGACAGACAAGACTAGACAGACAAGACTAGACAGACAAGACTAGACAGACAAGACTAGACAGACAAGACTAGACAGACAAGACTAGACAGACAAGACTAGACAGACAAGACTAGACAGACAAGACTAGACAGACAAGACTAGACAGACAAGACTAGACAGACAAGACTAGACAGACAAGACTAGACAGACAAGACTAGACAGACAAGACTAGACAGACAAGACTAGACAGACAAGACTAGACAGACAAGACTAGACAGACAAGACTAGACAGACAAGACTAGACAGACAAGACTAGACAGACAAGACTAGACAGACAAGACTAGACAGACAAGACTAGACAGACAAGACTAGACAGACAAGACTAGACAGAGAAGACTAGACAGACAAGGCTAGACAGACAAGACTAGAGAGACAAGACTAGACAGACAAGACAAGACAGACAAGACAGACAAGACTAGACAGACAAGACTAGACAGACAAGACTAGACAGACAAGACTAGACAGACAAGACTAGACAGACAAGACAAGACAGACAAGACAGACAAGACTAGACAGACAAGACTAGACAGCCAAGACTAGACAGACAAGACTAGACAGACAAGACTAGACAGACAAGACTAGACAGACAAGACTAGACAGACAAGACTAGACAGACAAGACTAGACAGACAAGACTAGACAGACAAGACTAGACAGACAAGACTAGACAGACAAGACTAGACAAGACTAGACAGACAAGACTAGACAGACAAGACTAGACAGACAAGACTAGACAGACAAGACTAGACAGACAAGACTAGACAGACAAGACTAGACAGACAAGACTAGACAGACAAGACTAGACAGACAAGACTAGACAGACAAGACTAGACAGACAAGACTAGACAGACAAGACTAGACAGACAAGACTAGACAGACAAGACTAGACAGACAAGACTAGAGAGACAAGACGAGACAGACAAGACTAGACAGACAAGACTAGACAGACAAGACTAGACAGACAAAACTAGACAGACAAGACTAGACAGACAAGACTAGACAGACAAGACTAGACAGACAAGACTGGACAGACAAGACTAGACAGACAAGACTAGACAGACAAGACTAGACAGACAAGACTAGACAGACAAGACTAGACAGACAAAACTAGACAGACAAGAATAGACAGACAAGACTAGACAGACAAGACTAGACAGACAAGACTAGACAGACAAGACTAGACAGACAAGACTAGACAGACAAGACTAGACAGACAAGACTAGACAGACAAGACTAGAGAGACAAGACTAGACAGACAAGACTAGACAGACAAGACTAGACAGACAAGACTAGACAGACAAGACTAGACAGACAAGACTAGACAGACAAGAGTAGACAGACAAGACTAGACAGACAAGACTAGACAGACAAGACTAGACAGACAAGACTAGACAGACAAGACTATACAGACAAGACTAGACAGACAAGACTAGACAGACAAGACTAGACAGACAAGACTAGACAGACAAGACTAGACAGACAAGACTATACAGACAAGACTAGACAGACAAGACTAGACAGACAAGACTATACAGACAAGACTAGACAGACAAGACTAGACAGACAAGACTAGACAGACAAGACTAGACAGACAAGACTAGACAGACAAGACTAGACAGACAAGACTAGACAGACAAGACTAGACAGACAAGACTAGACAGACAAGACTAGGCAGACAAGACTAGACAGACAAGACTAGACAGACAAGACTAGACAGACAAGACTAGACAGACAAGACTAGACAGACAAGACAAGACAGACAAGACTAGACAGACAAGACTAGACAGATAATACTAGACAGACGAGACTAGACAGACAAGACTAGACAGACAAGACTAGACAGACAAGACTAGACAGACAAGACTAGACAGACAAGACTAGACAGACAAGACTAGACAGACAAGACTAGACAGACAAGACTAGACAGACAAGACTAGACAGACAAGACTAGACAGACAAGACTAGACAGACAAGACTAGACAGACAAGACTAGACAGACAAGACTAGACAGACAAGACTAGACAGACAAGACTAGACAGACAAGACTAGACAGACAAGACTAGACAGACAAGACTAGACAGACAAGACTAGACAGACAAGACTAGACAGACAAGACTAGACAGACAAGACTAGACAGACAAGACTAGACAGACAAGACTAGACAGACAAGACTAGACAGACAAGACTAGACAGACAAGACTAGACAGACAAGACTAGACAGACAAGACTAGACAGACAAGACTAGACAGACAAGACTAGACAGACAAGACTAGACAGACAAGACTAGACAGACAAGACTAGACAGACAAGACTAGACAGACAAGACTAGACAGACAAGACTAGACAGACAAGACTAGACAGACAAGACTAGACAGACAAGACTAGACAGACAAGACTAGACAGACAAGACTAGACAGACAAGACTAGACAGACAAGACTAGACAGACAAGACTAGACAGACAAGACTAGACAGACAAGACTAGACAGACAAGACTAGACAGACAAGACTAGACAGACAAGACTAGACAGACAAGACTAGACAGGCAAGACTAGACAGACAAGACTAGACAGACAAGACTAGACAGACAAGGCTAGACAGACAAGACTAGACAGACAAGAGTAGACAGACAAGACTAGACAGACAAGACTATACAGACAAGACTAGACAGACAAGACTAGACAGACAAGCATAGACAGACAAGACTAGACAGACAAGACTAGACAGACAAGACTAGACAGACAAGACTAGACAGACAAGACTAGACAGACAAAACTAGACAGACAAGACTAGACAGACAAGACTTGACAGACAACACTAGACAGACAAGACTAGACAGACAAGACTAGACAGACAAGACTAGACAGACAAGACTAGACAGACAAGACTAGACAGACAAGACTAGACAGACAAGACTAGACAGACAAGACTAGACAGACAAGACTAGACAGACAAGACTAGACAGACAAGACTAGACAGACAAGACTAGACAGACAAGACTAGACAGACAAGACTAGACAGACAAGACTAGACAGACAAGACTAGACAGACAAGACTAGACAGACAAGACTAGACAGACAAGACTAGACAGACAAGACTAGACAGACAAGACTAGACAGACAAGACTAGACAGACAAGACTAGACAGACAAGACTAGACAGACAAGACTAGACAGACAAGACTAGACAGCCAAGACTAGACAGACAAGACTAGACAGACAAGACTAGACAGACAAGACTAGACAGACAAGACTAGACAGACAAGACTAGACAGACAAGACTAGACAGACAAGACTAGACAGACAAGACTAGACAGACAAGACTAGACAGACAAGACTAGACAGACAAGACTAGACAGACAAGACTAGACAGACAAGACTAGACAGACAAGACTAGACAGACAAGAGTAGACAGACAAGACTAGACAGACAAGACTAGACAGACAAGACTAGACAAACAAGACTAGACAGACAAGACTAGACAGACAAGACTATACAGACAAGACTAGACAGACAAGACTAGACAGACAAGACTAGACAGACAAGACTAGACAGACAAGACTAGACAGACAAGACTAGACAGACAAGACTATACAGACAAGACTAGCCAGACAAGACTAGACAGACAAGACTATACAGACAAGACTAGACAGACAAGACTAGACAGACAAGACTAGACAGACAAGACTAGACAGGCAAGACTAGACAGACAAGACTATACAGACAAGACTAGCCAGACAAGACTAGACAGACAAGACTATACAGACAAGACTAGACAGACAAGACTAGACAGACAAGACTAGACAGACAAAACTAGACAGTCAAGACTAGACAGACAAGACTAGACAGACAAGACTAGACAGACAAGACTAGACAGACAAGACTAGACAGACAAGAGTAGACAGACAAGACTAGACAGACAAGACTAGACAGACAAGACTAGACAAACAAGACAAGACAGACAAGACTAGACAGACAAGACTATACAGACAAGACTAGACAGACAAGACTAGACAGACAAGAGTAGACAGACAAGACTAGACAGACAAGACTATACAGACAAGACTAGACAGACAAGACTAGACAGACAAGCATAGACAGACAAGACTAGACAGACAAGACTAGACAGACAAGACTAGACAGACAAGACTAGACAGACAAAACTAGACAGACAAGACTAGACAGACAAGACTAGACAGACAAGACTAGACAGACAAGACTAGACAGACAAGACTAGACAGACAAGAGTAGACAGACAAGACTAGACAGACAAGACTAGACAGACAAGACTAGACAAACAAGACTAGACAGACAAGACTAGACAGACAGGACTATACAGACAAGACTAGACAGACAAGACTAGACAGACAAGACTAGACAGACAAGACTAGACAGACAAGACTAGACAGACAAGACTAGACAGACAAGACTAGACAGACAAGACTAGACAGACAAGACTAGACAGACAAGACTAGACAGACAAGACTAGACAGACAAGACTAGACAGACAAGACTAGACAGACAAGACTAGACAGACAAGACTAGACAGACAAGACTAGACAGACAAGACTAGACAGACAAGACTAGACAGACAAGACTAGACAGACAAGACTAGACAGACAAGAGTAGACAGACAAGACTAGACAGACAAGACTAGACAGACAAGACTAGACAAACAAGACTAGACAGACAAGACTAGACAGACAAGACTATACAGACAAGACTAGACAGACAAGACTAGACAGACAAGACTAGACAGACAAGACTAGACAGACAAGACTAGACAGGCAAGACTAGACAGACAAGACTATACAGACAAGACTAGCCAGACAAGACTAGACAGACAAGACTATACAGACAAGACTAGACAGACAAGACTAGACAGACAAGACTAGACAGACAAGACTAGACAGACAAGACTAGACAGACAAGACTAGACAGACAAGACTAGACAGACAAGACTAGACAGACAAGACTAGACATACAAGACTAGACAGACAAGACTAGGCAGACAAGACTAGACAGACAAGACTAGACAGACAAGACTAGACAGACAAGACTAGACAGACAAGACTAGACAGACAAGACTAGACAGACAAGACAAGACAGACAAGACTAGACAGACAAGACTAGACAGACAATACTAGACAGACAAGACTAGACAGACAAGACTAGAGAGACAAGACTAGACAGACAAGACTAGACAGACAAGACTAGACAGACAAGACTAGACAGACAAGACTAGACAGACAAGACTAGACAGACAAGACTAGGCAGACAAGACTAGACAGACAAGACTAGACAGACAAGACTAGACAGACAAGACTAGACAGACAAGACTAGACAGACAAGACTAGACAGACAAGACTAGACAGACAAGACTAGACAGACAAGACTAGACAGACAAGACTAGACAGACAAGACTAGACAGACAAGTCTAGACAGACAAGACTAGACAGAGAAGACTAGACAGACAAGGCTAGACAGACAAGACTAGACAGACAAGACTAGACAGACAAGACTAGACAGACAAGACTAGACAGACAAGACTAGACAGACAAGACTAGACAGACAAGACTAGACAGACAAGACTATACAGACAAGACTATACAGACAAGACTAGACAGACAAGACTAGACAGACAAGACTAGACAGACAAGACTAGACAGCCAAGACTAGACATACAAGACTAGACAGACAAGACTAGACAGACAAGACTAGACAGACAAGACTAGACAGACAAGACTAGACAGACAAGACTAGACAGACAAGACTAGACAGACAAGACTAGACAGACAAGACTAGACAGACAAGACTAGACAGACAAGACTAGACAGACAAGACTAGACAGACAAGACAAGACAGACAAGACTAGACAGACAAGACTAGACAGACAATACTAGACAGACAAGACTAGACAGACAAGACTAGACAGACAAGACTAGACAGACAAGACTAGACAGACAAGACTAGACAGACAAGACTAGACAGACAAGACTAGACAGACAAGAGTAGACAGACAAGACTAGACAGACAAGACTAGACAGACAAGACTAGACAGACAAGACTAGACAGACAAGACTAGACAGACAAGACTATACAGACAAGACTAGACAGACAAGACTAGACAGACAAGACTAGACAGACAAGACTAGACAGACAAGACTAGACAGACAAGACTATACAGACAAGACTAGACAGACAAGACTAGACAGACAAGACTATACAGACAAGACTAGACAGACAAGACTAGACAGACAAGACTAGACAGACAAGACTAGACAGACAAGACTAGACAGACAAGACTAGACAGACAAGACTAGACAGACAAGACTAGACAGACAAGACTAGACTGACAAGACTAGGCAGACAAGACTAGACAGACAAGACTAGACAGACAAGACTAGACAGACAAGACTAGACAGACAAGAGTAGACAGACAAGACAAGACAGACAAGACCAGACAGACAAGACTAGACAGACAATACTAGACAGACAAGACTAGACAGACAAGACTAGACAGACAAGACTAGACAGACAAGACTAGACAGACAAGACTAGACAGACAAGACTAGACAGACAAGACTAGACAGACAAGACTAGACAGACAAGACTAGACAGACAAGACTAGACAGACAAGACTAGACAGACAAGACTAGACAGACAAGACTAGACAGACAAGACTAGACTGACAAGACTAGACAGACAAGACTAGACAGACAAGACTAGACAGACAAGACTAGACAGACAAGACTAGACAGACAAGACTAGACAGACAAGACTAGACAGACAAGACTAGACAGACAAGACTAGACAGACAAGACTAGACAGACAAGACTAGACAGACAAGACTAGACAGACAAGACTAGACAGACAAGACTAGACAGACAAGACTAGACAGACAAGACTAGACAGACAAGACTAGACAGACAAGGCTAGAAAGACAAGACTAGACAGACAAGACTAGACAGACAAGACTAGACAGACAAGACTAGACAGACAAGACTAGACAGACAAGACTAGACAGACAAGACTAGACAGACAAGACTAGACAGACAAGACTAGACAGACAAGACTAGACAGACAAAACAAGACAGACAAGACTAGACAGACAAGACTAGACAGACAAGACTAGACAGACAAGACTAGACAGACAAGACTAGACAGACAAGACTAGACAGACAAGACTAGACAGACAAGACTAGACAGACAAGGCTAGACAGACAAGACTAGACAGACAATACTAGACAGACAAGACTAGACAGACAAGACTAGACAGACAAGACTAGACAGACAAGACTATACAGACAAGACTATACAGACAAGACTAGACAGACAAGACTAGACAGACAAGACTAGACAGACAAGACTAGACAGACAAGACTAGACAGACAAGACTAGACAGACAAGACTAGACAGACAAGACTAGACAGACAAGACTAGACAGACAAGACTAGACAGACAAGACTAGACAGACAAGACTATACAGACAAGACTAGACAGACAAGACTAGACAGACAAGACTATACAGACAAGACTAGACAGACAAGACTAGACAGACAAGACTAGACAGACATGACTAGACAGACAAGACTAGACAGACAAGAGTAGACAGACAAGACTAGACAGACAAGACTAGACAGACAAGACTAGACAGACAAGACTAGACAGACAAGACTAGACAGACAAGACTAGACAGACAAGACTAGACAGACAAGAATAGACAGACAAGACTAGACAGACAAGACTAGATAGACAAGACTAGACAGACAAGACTAGACAGACAAGACTAGACAGACAAGACTAGACAGACAAGACTAGACAGACAAGACTAGACAGACAAGACTAGACAGACAAGACTAGACAGACAAGACTATACAGACAAGACTAGACAGACAAGACTAGACAGACAAGAGTAGACAGACAAGACTAGACAGACAAGACTATACAGACAAGACTAGACAGACAAGACTAGACAGACAAGCATAGACAGACAAGACTAGACAGACAAGACTAGACAGACAAGACTAGACAGACAAGACTAGACAGACAAAACTAGACAGACAAGACTAGACAGACAAGACTAGACAGACAAGACTAGACAGACAAGACTAGACAGACACGACTAGACAGACAAGAGTAGACAGACAAGACTAGACAGACAAGACTAGACAGACAAGACTAGACAAACAAGACTAGACAGACAAGACTAGACAGACAGGACTATACAGACAAGACTAGACAGACAAGACTAGACAGACAAGACTAGACAGACAAGACTAGACAGACAAGACTAGACAGACAAGACTAGACAGACAAGACTAGACAGACAAGACTAGACAGACAAGACTAGACAGACAAGACTAGACAGACAAGACTAGACAGACAAGACTAGACAGACAAGACTAGACAGACAAGACTAGACAGACAAGACTAGACAGACAAGACTAGACAGACAAGACTAGACAGACAAGACTAGACAGACAAGACTAGACAGACAAGACTAGACAGACAAGACTAGACAGACAAGAGTAGACAGACAAGACTAGACAGACAAGACTAGACAGACAAGACTAGACAAACAAGACTAGACAGACAAGACTAGACAGACAAGACTATACAGACAAGACTAGACAGACAAGACTAGACAGACAAGACTAGACAGACAAGACTAGACAGACAAGACTAGACAGGCAAGACTAGACAGACAAGACTATACAGACAAGACTAGCCAGACAAGACTAGACAGACAAGACTATACAGACAAGACTAGACAGACAAGACTAGACAGACAAGACTAGACAGACAAGACTAGACAGACAAGACTAGACAGACAAGACTAGACAGACAAGACTAGACAGACAAGACTAGACATACAAGACTAGACAGACAAGACTAGGCAGACAAGACTAGACAGACAAGACTAGACAGACAAGACTAGACAGACAAGACTAGACAGACAAGACTAGACAGACAAGACAAGACAGACAAGACTAGACAGACAAGACTAGACAGACAATACTAGACAGACAAGACTAGACAGACAAGACTAGAGAGACAAGACTAGACAGACAAGACTAGACAGACAAGACTAGACAGACAAGACTAGACAGACAAGACTAGACAGACAAGACTAGACAGACAAGACTAGGCAGACAAGACTAGACAGACAAGACTAGACAGACAAGACTAGACAGACAAGACTAGACAGACAAGACTAGACAGACAAGACTAGACAGACAAGACTAGACAGACAAGACTAGACAGACAAGACTAGACAGACAAGACTAGACAGACAAGACTAGACAGACAAGACTAGACAGACAAGACTAGACAGACAAGACTAGACAGACAAGACTAGACAGACAAGACTAGACAGACAAGACTAGACAGACAAGACTAGACAGACAAGACTAGACAGACAAGCATAGACAGACAAGACTAGACAGACAAGACTAGACAGACAAGACTAGACAGACAAGACTAGACAGACAAGACAAGACAGACAAGACTAGACAGACAAGACTAGACAGACAAGACTAGACAGACAAGACTAGACAGACAAGACTAGACAGACAAGACTAGACAGACAAGACTAGACAGACAAGACTAGACAGACAAGACTAGACAGACAAGACTAGACAGACAAGACTAGACAGACAAGACTAGACAGACAAGACTAGACAGACAAGACTAGACAGACAAGACTAGACAGACAAGACTAGACAGACAAGAATAGACAGACAAGACTAGACAGACAAGACTAGATAGACAAGACTAGACAGACAAGACTAGACAGACAAGACTAGTAAGACAAGACTAGACAGACAAGACTAGATAGACAAGACTAGACAGACAAGACTAGACAGACAAGACTAGACAGACAAGACTAGACAGACAAGACTAGACAGACAAGACTAGACAGACAAGACTAGACAGACAAGACTAGACAGACAAGACTAGACAGACAAGACTAGACAGACAAGACTAGACAGACAAGACTAGACAGACAAGACTAGACAGACAAGACTAGACAGACAAGAGTAGACAGACAAGACTAGACAGACAAGACTAGACAGACAAGACTAGACAAACAAGACTAGACAGACAAGACTAGACAGACAAGACTATACAGACAAGACTAGACAGACAAGACTAGACAGACAAGACTACACAGACAAGACTATACAGACAAGACTAGACAGACAAGACTAGACAGACAAGACTAGACAGACAAGACTAGACAGACAAGACTAGACAGGCAAGACTAGACAGACAAGACTATACAGACAAGACTAGCCAGACAAGACTAGACAGACAAGACTAGACAGACAAGACTAGACAGACAAGACTAGACAGACAAGACTAGACAGACACGACTAGACAGACAAGAGTAGACAGACAAGACTAGACAGACAAGACTAGACAGACAAGACTAGACAAACAAGACTAGACAGACAAGACTAGACAGACAGGACTATACAGACAAGACTAGACAGACAAGACTAGACAGACAAGACTAGACAGACAAGACTAGACAGACAAGACTAGACAGACAAGACTAGACAGACAAGACTAGACAGACAAGACTAGACAGACAAGACTAGACAGACAAGACTAGACAGACAAGACTAGACAGACAAGACTAGACAGACAAGACTAGACAGACAAGACTAGACAGACAAGACTAGACAGACAAGACTAGACAGACAAGACTAGACAGACAAGACTAGACAGACAAGACTAGACAGACAAGACTAGACAGACAAGACTAGACAGACAAGAGTAGACAGACAAGACTAGACAGACAAGACTAGACAGACAAGACTAGACAAACAAGACTAGACAGACAAGACTAGACAGACAAGACTATACAGACAAGACTAGACAGACAAGACTAGACAGACAAGACTAGACAGACAAGACTAGACAGACAAGACTAGACAGGCAAGACTAGACAGACAAGACTATACAGACAAGACTAGCCAGACAAGACTAGACAGACAAGACTATACAGACAAGACTAGACAGACAAGACTAGACAGACAAGACTAGACAGACAAGACTAGACAGACAAGACTAGACAGACAAGACTAGACAGACAAGACTAGACAGACAAGACTAGACATACAAGACTAGACAGACAAGACTAGGCAGACAAGACTAGACAGACAAGACTAGACAGACAAGACTAGACAGACAAGACTAGACAGACAAGACTAGACAGACAAGACAAGACAGACAAGACTAGACAGACAAGACTAGACAGACAATACTAGACAGACAAGACTAGACAGACAAGACTAGAGAGACAAGACTAGACAGACAAGACTAGACAGACAAGACTAGACAGACAAGACTAGACAGACAAGACTAGACAGACAAGACTAGACAGACAAGACTAGGCAGACAAGACTAGACAGACAAGACTAGACAGACAAGACTAGACAGACAAGACTAGACAGACAAGACTAGACAGACAAGACTAGACAGACAAGACTAGACAGACAAGACTAGACAGACAAGACTAGACAGACAAGACTAGACAGACAAGACTAGACAGACAAGACTAGACAGACAAGACTAGACAGACAAGACTAGACAGACAAGACTAGACAGACAAGACTAGACAGACAAGACTAGACAGACAAGACTAGACAGACAAGACTAGACAGACAAGCATAGACAGACAAGACTAGACAGACAAGACTAGACAGACAAGACTAGACAGACAAGACTAGACAGACAAGACAAGACAGACAAGACTAGACAGACAAGACTAGACAGACAAGACTAGACAGACAAGACTAGACAGACAAGACTAGACAGACAAGACTAGACAGACAAGACTAGACAGACAAGACTAGACAGACAAGACTAGACAGACAAGACTAGACAGACAAGACTAGACAGACAAGACTAGACAGACAAGACTAGACAGACAAGACTAGACAGACAAGACTAGACAGACAAGACTAGACAGACAAGAATAGACAGACAAGACTAGACAGACAAGACTAGATAGACAAGACTAGACAGACAAGACTAGACAGACAAGACTAGTAAGACAAGACTAGACAGACAAGACTAGATAGACAAGACTAGACAGACAAGACTAGACAGACAAGACTAGACAGACAAGACTAGACAGACAAGACTAGACAGACAAGACTAGACAGACAAGACTAGACAGACAAGACTAGACAGACAAGACTAGACAGACAAGACTAGACAGACAAGACTAGACAGACAAGACTAGACAGACAAGACTAGACAGACAAGACTAGACAGACAAGAGTAGACAGACAAGACTAGACAGACAAGACTAGACAGACAAGACTAGACAAACAAGACTAGACAGACAAGACTAGACAGACAAGACTATACAGACAAGACTAGACAGACAAGACTAGACAGACAAGACTACACAGACAAGACTAGACAGACAAGACTAGACAGGCAAGACTAGACAGACAAGACTATACAGACAAGACTAGCCAGACAAGACTAGACAGACAAGACTATACAGACAAGACTAGACAGACAAGACTAGACAGACAAGACTAGACAGACAAGACTAGACAGGCAAGACTAGACAGACAAGACTATACAGACAAGACTAGCCAGACAAGACTAGACAGACAAGACTATACAGACAAGACTAGACAGACAAGACTAGACAGACAAGACTAGACAGACAAAACTAGACAGTCAAGACTAGACAGACAAGACTAGACAGACAAGACTAGACAGACAAGACTAGACAGACAAGACTAGACAGACAAGAGTAGACAGACAAGACTAGACAGACAAGACTAGACAGACAAGACTAGACAAACAAGACTAGACAGACAAGACTAGACAGACAAGACTATACAGACAAGACTAGACAGACAAGACTAGACAGACAAGAGTAGACAGACAAGACTAGACAGACAAGACTATACAGACAAGACTAGACAGACAAGACTAGACAGACAAGCATAGACAGACAAGACTAGACAGACAAGACTAGACAGACAAGACTAGACAGACAAGACTAGACAGACAAAACTAGACAGACAAGACTAGACAGACAAGACTAGACAGACAAGACTAGACAGACAAGACTAGACAGACAAGACTAGACAGACAAGAGTAGACAGACAAGACTAGACAGACAAGACTAGACAGACAAGACTAGACAAACAAGACTAGACAGACAAGACTAGACAGACAGGACTATACAGACAAGACTAGACAGACAAGACTAGACAGACAAGACTAGACAGACAAGACTAGACAGACAAGACTAGACAGACAAGACTAGACAGACAAGACTAGACAGACAAGACTAGACAGACAAGACTAGACAGACAAGACTAGACAGACAAGACTAGACAGACAAGACTAGACAGACAAGACTAGACAGACAAGACTAGACAGACAAGACTAGACAGACAAGACTAGACAGACAAGACTAGACAGACAAGACTAGACAGACAAGACTAGACAGACAAGAGTAGACAGACAAGACTAGACAGACAAGACTAGACAGACAAGACTAGACAAACAAAACTAGACAGACAAGACTAGACAGACAAGACTATACAGACAAGACTAGACAGACAAGACTAGACAGACAAGACTAGACAGACAAGACTAGACAGACAAGACTAGACAGGCAAGACTAGACAGACAAGACTATACAGACAAGACTAGCCAGACAAGACTAGACAGACAAGACTATACAGACAAGACTAGACAGACAAGACTAGACAGACAAGACTAGACAGACAAGACTAGACAGACAAGACTAGACAGACAAGACTAGACAGACAAGACTAGACAGACAAGACTAGACATACAAGACTAGACAGACAAGACTAGGCAGACAAGACTAGACAGACAAGACTAGACAGACAAGACTAAACAGACAAGACTAGACAGACAAGACTAGACAGACAAGACAAGACAGACAAGACTAGACAGACAAGACTAGACAGACAATACTAGACAGACAAGACTAGACAGACAAGACTAGAGAGACAAGACTAGACAGACAAGACTAGACAGACAAGACTAGACAGACAAGACTAGACAGACAAGACTAGACAGACAAGACTAGACAGACAAGACTAGGCAGACAAGACTAGACAGACAAGACTAGACAGACAAGACTAGACAGACAAGACTAGACAGACAAGACTAGACAGACAAGACTAGACAGACAAGACTAGACAGACAAGACTAGACAGACAAGACTAGACAGACAAGACTAGACAGACAAGACTAGACAGACAAGACTAGACAGACAAGACTAGACAGACAAGACTAGACAGACAAGACTAGACAGACAAGACTAGACAGACAAGACTAGACAGACAAGCATAGACAGACAAGACTAGACAGACAAGACTAGACAGACAAGACTAGACAGACAAGACTAGACAGACAAGACAAGACAGACAAGACTAGACAGACAAGACTAGACAGACAAGACTAGACAGACAAGACTAGACAGACAAGACTAGACAGACAAGACTAGACAGACAAGACTAGACAGACAAGACTAGACAGACAAGACTAGACAGACAAGACTAGACAGACAAGACTAGACAGACAAGACTAGACAGACAAGACTAGACAGACAAGACTAGACAGACAAGAATAGACAGACAAGACTAGACAGACAAGACTAGATAGACAAGACTAGACAGACAAGACTAGACAGACAAGACTATACAGACAAGACTAGACAGACAAGACTAGACAGACAAGACTATACAGACAAGACTAGACAGACAAGACTAGACAGACAAGACTAGACAGACAAGACTAGACAGACAAGACTAGACAGACAAGACTAGACAGACAAGACTAGACAGACAAGACTAGACAGACAAGACTAGACTGACAAGACTGGGCAGACAAGACTAGACAGACAAGACTAGACAGACAAGACTAGACAGACAAGACTAGACAGACAAGAGTAGACAGACAAGACAAGACAGACAAGACCAGACAGACAAGACTAGACAGACAATACTAGACAGACAAGACTAGACAGACAAGACTAGACAGACAAGACTAGACAGACAAGACTAGACAGACAAGACTAGACAGACAAGACTAGACAGACAAGACTAGACAGACAAGACTAGACAGACAAGACTAGACAGACAAGACTAGACAGACAAGACTAGACAGACAAGACTAGACAGACAAGACTAGACAGACAAGACTAGACAGACAAGACTAGACAGACAAGGCTAGAAAGACAAGACTAGACAGACAAGACTAGACAGACAAGACTAGACAGACAAGACTAGACAGACAAGACTAGACAGACAAGACTAGACAGACAAGACTAGACAGACAAGACTAGACAGACAAGACTAGACAGACAAAACAAGACAGACAAGACTAGACAGACAAGACTAGACAGACAAGACTAGACAGACAAGACTAGACAGACAAGACTAGACAGACAAGACTAGACAGACAAGACTAGACAGACAAGGCTAGACAGACAAGACTAGACAGACAATACTAGACAGACAAGACTAGACAGACAAGACTAGACAGACAAGACTAGACAGACAAGACTATACAGACAAGACTATACAGACAAGACTAGACAGACAAGACTAGACAGACAAGACTAGACAGACAAGACTAGACAGACAAGACTAGACAGACAAGACTAGACAGACAAGACTAGACAGACAAGACTAGACAGACAAGACTAGACAGACAAGACTAGACAGACAAGACTAGACAGACAAGACTATACAGACAAGACTAGACAGACAAGACTAGACAGACAAGACTATACAGACAAGACTAGACAGACAAGACTAGACAGACAAGACTAGACAGACAAGACTAGACAGACAAGACTAGACAGACAAGAGTAGACAGACAAGACTAGACAGACAAGACTAGACAGACAAGACTAGACAGACAAGACTAGACAGACAAGACTAGACAGACAAGACTAGACAGACAAGACTAGACAGACAAGACTAGACAGACAAGACTAGACAGACAAGAATAGACAGACAAGACTAGACAGACAAGACTAGATAGACAAGACTAGACAGACAAGACTAGACAGACAAGACTAGACAGACAAGCATAGACAGACAAGACTAGACAGACAAGACTAGACAGACAAGACTAGACAGACAAGACTAGACAGACAAGACAAGACAGACAAGACTAGACAGACAAGACTAGACAGACAAGACTAGACAGACAAGACTAGACAGACAAGACTAGACAGACAAGACTAGACAGACAAGACTAGACAGACAAGACTAGACAGACAAGACTAGACAGACAAGACTAGACAGACAAGACTAGACAGACAAGACTAGACAGACAAGACTAGACAGACAAGACTAGACAGACAAGACTAGACAGACAAGAATAGACAGACAAGACTAGACAGACAAGACTAGATAGACAAGACTAGACAGACAAGACTAGACAGACAAGACTAGTAAGACAAGACTAGACAGACAAGACTAGATAGACAAGACTAGACAGACAAGACTAGACAGACAAGACTAGACAGACAAGACTAGACAGACAAGACTAGACAGACAAGACTAGACAGACAAGACTAGACAGACAAGACTAGACAGACAAGACTATACAGACAAGACTAGACAGACAAGACTAGACAGACAAGAGTAGACAGACAAGACTAGACAGACAAGACTATACAGACAAGACTAGACAGACAAGACTAGACAGACAAGCATAGACAGACAAGACTAGACAGACAAGACTAGACAGACAAGACTAGACAGACAAGACTAGACAGACAAAACTAGACAGACAAGACTAGACAGACAAGACTAGACAGACAAGACTAGACAGACAAGACTAGACAGACAAGACTAGACAGACAAGAGTAGACAGACAAGACTAGACAGACAAGACTAGACAGACAAGACTAGACAAACAAGACTAGACAGACAAGACTAGACAGACAGGACTATACAGACAAGACTAGACAGACAAGACTAGACAGACAAGACTAGACAGACAAGACTAGACAGACAAGACTAGACAGACAAGACTAGACAGACAAGACTAGACAGACAAGACTAGACAGACAAGACTAGACAGACAAGACTAGACAGACAAGACTAGACAGACAAGACTAGACAGACAAGACTAGACAGACAAGACTAGACAGACAAGACTAGACAGACAAGACTAGACAGACAAGACTAGACAGACAAGACTAGACAGACAAGACTAGACAGACAAGACTAGACAGACAAGAGTAGACAGACAAGACTAGACAGACAAGACTAGACAGACAAGACTAGACAAACAAGACTAGACAGACAAGACTAGACAGACAAGACTAGACAGACAAGACTATACAGACAAGACTAGACAGACAAGACTAGACAGACAAGACTAGACAGACAAGACTAGACAGACAAGACTAGACAGGCAAGACTAGACAGACAAGACTATACAGACAAGACTAGCCAGACAAGACTAGACAGACAAGACTATACAGACAAGACTAGACAGACAAGACTAGACAGACAAGACTAGACAGACAAGACTAGACAGACAAGACTAGACAGACAAGACTAGACAGACAAGACTAGACAGACAAGACTAGACATACAAGACTAGACAGACAAGACTAGGCAGACAAGACTAGACAGACAAGACTAGACAGACAAGACTAGACAGACAAGACTAGACAGACAAGACTAGACAGACAAGACAAGACAGACAAGACTAGACAGACAAGACTAGACAGACAATACTAGACAGACAAGACTAGACAGACAAGACTAGAGAGACAAGACTAGACAGACAAGACTAGACAGACAAGACTAGACAGACAAGACTAGACAGACAAGACTAGACAGACAAGACTAGACAGACAAGACTAGGCAGACAAGACTAGACAGACAAGACTAGACAGACAAGACTAGACAGACAAGACTAGACAGACAAGACTAGACAGACAAGACTAGACAGACAAGACTAGACAGACAAGACTAGACAGACAAGACTAGACAGACAAGACTAGACAGACAAGACTAGACAGACAAGACTAGACAGACAAGACTAGACAGACAAGACTAGACAGACAAGACTAGACAGACAAGACTAGACAGACAAGACTAGACAGACAAGACTAGACAGACAAGCATAGACAGACAAGACTAGACAGACAAGACTAGACAGACAAGACTAGACAGACAAGACTAGACAGACAAGACAAGACAGACAAGACTAGACAGACAAGACTAGACAGACAAGACTAGACAGACAAGACTAGACAGACAAGACTAGACAGACAAGACTAGACAAACAAGACTAGACAGACAAGACTAGACAGACAAGACTAGACAGACAAGACTAGACAGACAAGACTAGACAGACAAGACTAGACAGACAAGACTAGACAGACAAGACTAGACAGACAAGAATAGACAGACAAGACTAGACAGACAAGACTAGATAGACAAGACTAGACAGACAAGACTAGACAGACAAGACTAGTAAGACAAGACTAGACAGACAAGACTAGATAGACAAGACTAGACAGACAAGACTAGACAGACAAGACTAGACAGACAAGACTAGACAGACAAGACTAGACAGACAAGACTAGACAGACAAGACTAGACAGACAAGACTAGACAGACAAGACTAGACAGACAAGACTAGACAGACAAGACTAGACAGACAAGACTAGACAGACAAGACTAGACAGACAAGACTAGACAGACAAGACTAGACAGACAAGAGTAGACAGACAAGACTAGACAGACAAGACTAGACAGACAAGACTAGACAAACAAGACTAGACAGACAAGACTAGACAGACAAGACTATACAGACAAGACTAGACAGACAAGACTAGACAGACAAGACTAGACAGACAAGACTAGACAGACAAGACTAGACAGGCAAGACTAGACAGACAAGACTATACAGACAAGACTAGCCAGACAAGACTAGACAGACAAGACTATACAGACAAGACTAGACAGACAAGACTAGACAGACAAGACTAGACAGACAAGACTAGACAGGCAAGACTAGACAGACAAGACTATACAGACAAGACTAGCCAGACAAGACTAGACAGACAAGACTATACAGACAAGACTAGACAGACAAGACTAGACAGACAAGACTAGACAGACAAAACTAGACAGTCAAGACTAGACAGACAAGACTAGACAGACAAGACTAGACAGACAAGACTAGACAGACAAGCTTAGACAGACAAGAGTAGACAGACAAGACTAGACAGACAAGACTAGACAGACAAGACTAGACAAACAAGACTAGACAGACAAGACTAGACAGACAAGACTATACAGACAAGACTAGACAGACAAGACTAGACAGACAAGAGTAGACAGACAAGACTAGACAGACAAGACTATACAGACAAGACTAGACAGACAAGACTAGACAGACAAGCATAGACAGACAAGACTAGACAGACAAGACTAGACAGACAAGACTAGACAGACAAGACTAGACAGACAAAACTAGACAGACAAGACTAGACAGACAAGACTAGACAGACAAGACTAGACAGACAAGACTAGACAGACAAGACTAGACAGACAAGAGTAGACAGACAAGACTAGACAGACAAGACTAGACAGACAAGACTAGACAAACAAGACTAGACAGACAAGACTAGACAGACAGGACTATACAGACAAGACTAGACAGACAAGACTAGACAGACAAGACTAGACAGACAAGACTAGACAGACAAGACTAGACAGACAAGACTAGACAGACAAGACTAGACAGACAAGACTAGACAGACAAGACTAGACAGACAAGACTAGACAGACAAGACTAGACAGACAAGACTAGACAGACAAGACTAGACAGACAAGACTAGACAGACAAGACTAGACAGACAAGACTAGACAGACAAGACTAGACAGACAAGACTAGACAGACAAGAGTAGACAGACAAGACTAGACAGACAAGACTAGACAGACAAGACTAGACAAACAAGACTAGACAGACAAGACTAGACAGACAAGACTATACAGACAAGACTAGACAGACAAGACTAGACAGACAAGACTAGACAGACAAGACTAGACAGACAAGACTAGACAGGCAAGACTAGACAGACAAGACTATACAGACAAGACTAGCCAGACAAGACTAGACAGACAAGACTATACAGACAAGACTAGACAGACAAGACTAGACAGACAAGACTAGACAGACAAGACTAGACAGACAAGACTAGACAGACAAGACTAGACAGACAAGACTAGACAGACAAGACTAGACATACAAGACTAGACAGACAAGACTAGGCAGACAAGACTAGACAGACAAGACTAGACAGACAAGACTAGACAGACAAGACTAGACAGACAAGACTAGACAGACAAGACAAGACAGACAAGACTAGACAGACAAGACTAGACAGACAATACTAGACAGACAAGACTAGACAGACAAGACTAGAGAGACAAGACTAGACAGACAAGACTAGACAGACAAGACTAGACAGACAAGACTAGACAGACAAGACTAGACAGACAAGACTAGACAGACAAGACTAGGCAGACAAGACTAGACAGACAAGACTAGACAGACAAGACTAGACAGACAAGACTAGACAGACAAGACTAGACAGACAAGACTAGACAGACAAGACTAGACAGACAAGACTAGACAGACAAGACTAGACAGACAAGACTAGACAGACAAGACTAGACAGACAAGACTAGACAGACAAGACTAGACAGACAAGACTAGACAGACAAGACTAGACAGACAAGACTAGACAGACAAGACTAGACAGACAAGACTAGACAGACAAGCATAGACAGACAAGACTAGACAGACAAGACTAGACAGACAAGACTAGACAGACAAGACTAGACAGACAAGACAAGACAGACAAGACTAGACAGACAAGACTAGACAGACAAGACTAGACAGACAAGACTAGACAGACAAGACTAGACAGACAAGACTAGACAGACAAGACTAGACAGACAAGACTAGACAGACAAGACTAGACAGACAAGACTAGACAGACAAGACTAGACAGACAAGACTAGACAGACAAGACTAGACAGACAAGA
This sequence comes from Phosphuga atrata, assembly GCA_944588485.1. Classification (NCBI taxonomy): domain Eukaryota; kingdom Metazoa; phylum Arthropoda; class Insecta; order Coleoptera; family Silphidae; genus Phosphuga; species Phosphuga atrata. The sequence continues at coordinate 8,112 of CALYMW010000241.1, read as the reverse complement.
CTAGACAGACAAGAATAGACAGACAAGACTAGACAGACAAGACTAGATAGACAAGACTAGATAGACAAGACTAGACAGACAAGACTAGTAAGACAAGACTAGACAGACAAGACTAGATAGACAAGACTAGACAGACAAGACTAGACAGACAAGACTAGACAGACAAGACTAGACAGACAAGACTAGACAGACAAGACTAGACAGACAAGACTAGACAGACAAGACTAGACAGACAAGACTAGACAGACAAGACTAGACAGACAAGACTAGACAGACAAGACTAGACAGACAAGACTAGACAGACAAGACTAGACAGACAAGACTAGACAGACAAGACTAGACAGACAAGACTAGACAGACAAGACTAGACAGACAAGACTAGACAGACAAGACTAGACAGACAAGACTAGACAGACAAGACTAGACAGACAAGACTAGACAGACAAGACTAGACAGACAAGACTAGACAGACAAGACTAGACAGACAAGACTAGACAGACAAGACTAGACAGACAAGACTAGACAGACAAGACTAGACAGACAAGACTAGACAGACAAGACTAGACAGACAAGACTAGACAGACAAGACTAGACAGACAAGACTAGACAGACAAGACTAGACAGACAAGACTAGACAGACAAGACTAGACAGACAAGACTAGACAGACAAGACTAGACAGACAAGACTAGACAGACAAGACTAGACAGACAAGACTATACAGACAAGACTATACAGACAAGACTAGACAGACAAGACTAGACAGACAAGACTAGACAGACAAGACTAGACAGCCAAGACTAGACATACAAGACTAGACAGACAAGACTAGACAGACAAGACTAGACAGACAAGACTAGACAGACAAGACTAGACAGACAAGACTAGACAGACAAGACTAGACAGACAAGACTAGACAGACAAGACTAGACAGACAAGACTAGACAGACAAGACTAGACAGACAAGACTAGACAGACAAGACTAGACAGACAAGACAAGACAGACAAGACTAGACAGACAAGACTAGACAGACAATACTAGACAGACAAGACTAGACAGACAAGACTAGACAGACAAGACTAGACAGACAAGACTAGACAGACAAGACTAGACAGACAAGACTAGACAGACAAGACTAGACAGACAAGAGTAGACAGACAAGACTAGACAGACAAGACTAGACAGACAAGACTAGACAGACAAGACTAGACAGACAAGACTAGACAGACAAGACTATACAGACAAGACTAGACAGACAAGACTAGACAGACAAGACTAGACAGACAAGACTAGACAGACAAGACTAGACAGACAAGACTATACAGACAAGACTAGACAGACAAGACTAGACAGACAAGACTATACAGACAAGACTAGACAGACAAGACTAGACAGACAAGACTAGACAGACAAGACTAGACAGACAAGACTAGACAGACAAGACTAGACAGACAAGACTAGACAGACAAGACTAGACAGACAAGACTAGACTGACAAGACTAGGCAGACAAGACTAGACAGACAAGACTAGACAGACAAGACTAGACAGACAAGACTAGACAGACAAGAGTAGACAGACAAGACAAGACAGACAAGACCAGACAGACAAGACTAGACAGACAATACTAGACAGACAAGACTAGACAGACAAGACTAGACAGACAAGACTAGACAGACAAGACTAGACAGACAAGACTAGACAGACAAGACTAGACAGACAAGACTAGACAGACAAGACTAGACAGACAAGACTAGACAGACAAGACTAGACAGACAAGACTAGACAGACAAGACTAGACAGACAAGACTAGACAGACAAGACTAGACAGACAAGACTAGACAGACAAGACTAGACAGACAAGACTAGACAGACAAGACTAGACAGACAAGACTAGACAGACAAGACTAGACAGACAAGACTAGACAGACAAGACTAGACAGACAAGACTAGACAGACAAGACTAGACAGACAAGACTAGACAGACAAGACTAGACAGACAAGACTAGACAGACAAGACTAGACAGACAAGACTAGACAGACAAGACTAGACAGACAAGACTAGACAGACAAGGCTAGAAAGACAAGACTAGACAGACAAGACTAGACAGACAAGACTAGACAGACAAGACTAGACAGACAAGACTAGACAGACAAGACTAGACAGACAAGACTAGACAGACAAGACTAGACAGACAAGACTAGACAGACAAAACAAGACAGACAAGACTAGACAGACAAGACTAGACAGACAAGACTAGACAGACAAGACTAGACAGACAAGACTAGACAGACAAGACTAGACAGACAAGACTAGACAGACAAGACTAGACAGACAAGGCTAGACAGACAAGACTAGACAGACAATACTAGACAGACAAGACTAGACAGACAAGACTAGACAGACAAGACTAGACAGACAAGACTATACAGACAAGACTATACAGACAAGACTAGACAGACAAGACTAGACAGACAAGACTAGACAGACAAGACTAGACAGACAAGACTAGACAGACAAGACTAGACAGACAAGACTAGACAGACAAGACTAGACAGACAAGACTAGACAGACAAGACTAGACAGACAAGACTAGACAGACAAGACTAGACAGACAAGACTAGACAGACAAGACTAGACAGACAAGACTAGACAGACAAGACTAGACAGACAAGACTAGACAGACAAGATTGGACAGACAAGACTAGACAGACAAGACTAGACAGACAAGACTAGACAGACAAGACTAGACAGACAAGACAAGACAGACAAGACTAGACAGACAAGACTAGACAGACAATACTAGACAGACAAGACTAAACAGACAAGACCAGACAGACAAGACTAGACAGACAAGACTAGACAGACAAGACTAGACTGACAAGACTAGACAGACAAGACTAGACAGACTAGACTAGACAGACAAGACTAGACAGACAAGACTAGACAGACAAGACTAGACAGACAAGACTAGACAGACAAGACTAGACAGACAAGACTAGACAGACAAGACTAGACAGACAAGACTAGACAGACAAGACTAGACAGACAAGACTAGACAGACAAGACTAGACAGACAAGACTAGACAGACAAGACTAGACAGACAAGACTAGACAGACAAGACTAGACAGACAAGACTAGACAGACAAGACTAGACAGACAAGACTAGACAGACAAGACTAGACAGACAAGACTAGACAGACAAGACTAGACAGACAAGACTAGACAGACAAGACTAGACAGACAAGACTAGACAGACAAGACTAGACAGACAAGACTAGACAGACAAGACTAGACAGACAAGACTAGACAGACAAGACTAGACAGACAAGACTAGACAGACAAGACTAGACAGACAAGACTAGACAGACAAGACTAGACAGACAAGACTAGACAGACAAGACTAGACAGACAAGACTAGACAGACAAGACTAGACAGACAAGACTAGAAAGACAAGACTAGACAGACAAGACTAGACAGACAAGACTAGACAGACAAGACTAGACAGACAAGACTAGACAGACAAGACTAGACAGACAAGACTAGACAGACAAGACTAGACAGACAAGACTAGACAGACAAAACAAGACAGACAAGACTAGACAGACAAGACTAGACAGACAAGACTAGACAGACAAGACTAGACAGACAAGACTAGACAGACAAGACTAGACAGACAAGACTAGACAGACAAGACTAGACAGACAAGACTAGACAGACAAGGCTAGACAGACAAGACTAGACAGACAATACTAGACAGACAAGACTAGACAGACAAGACTAGACAGACAAGACTAGACAGACAAGACTATACAGACAAGACTATACAGACAAGACTAGACAGACAAGACTAGACAGACAAGACTAGACAGAAAAGACTAGACAGACAAGACTAGACAGACAAGACTAGACAGACAAGACTAGACAGACAAGACTAGACAGACAAGACTAGACAGACAAGACTAGACAGACAAGACTAGACAGACAAGACTAGACAGACAAGACTAGACAGACAAGACTAGACAGACAAGACTAGACAGACAAGACTAGACAGACAAGACTAGACAGACAAGACTAGACAGACAAGACTAGACAGACAAGACTAGACAGACAAGATTGGACAGACAAGACTAGACAGACAAGACTAGACAGACAAGACTAGACAGACAAGACTAGACAGACAAGACAAGACAGACAAGACTAGACAGACAAGACTAGACAGACAATACTAGACAGACAAGACTAAACAGACAAGACCAGACAGACAAGACTAGACAGACAATACTAGACAGACAAGACTAGACTGACAAGACTAGACAGACAAGACTAGACAGACTAGACTAGACAGACAAGACTAGACAGACAAGACTAGACAGACAAGACTAGACAGACAAGACTAGACAGACAAGACTAGACAGACAAGACTAGACAGACAAGACTAGACAGACAAGACTAGACAGACAAGACTAGACAGACAAGACTAGACAGACAAGACTAGACAGACAAGACTAGACAGACAAGACTAGACAGACAAGACTAGACAGACAAGACTAGACAGACAAGACTAGACAGACAAGACTAGACAGACAAGACTAGACAGACAAGACTAGACAGACAAGACTAGACAGACAAGACTAGACAGACAAGACTAGACAGACAAGACTAGACAGACAAGACTAGACAGACAAGACTAGACAGACAAGACTAGACAGACAAGACTAGACAGACAAGACTAGACAGACAAGACTAGACAGACAAGACTAGACAGACAAGACTAGACAGACAAGACTAGACAGACAAGCATAGACAGAAAAGACTAGACAGAAAAGACTAGACAGTCAAGACTAGACAGACAAGACTAGACAGACAAGACTAGACAGACAAGACTAGACAGACAAGACTAGACAGACAAGACTAGACAGACAAGACTAGACAGACAAGACTAGACAGACAAGACTAGACAGACAAGACTAGACAGACAAGACTAGACAGACAAGACTAGACAGACAAGACTAGACAGACAAGACTAGACAGACAAGACTAGACAGACAAGACTAGACAGACAAGACTAGACAGACAAGACTAGACAGACAAGACTAGACAGACAAGACTAGACAGACAAGACTAGACAGACAAGACTAGACAGACAAGACTAGACAGACAAGACTAGACAGACAAGACTAGACAGACAAGACTAGACAGACAAGACTAGACAGACAAGACTAGACAGACAAGACTAGACAGACAAGACTAGACAGACAAGACTAGACAGACAAGACTAGACAGACAAGACTAGACAGACAAGACTAGACAGACAAGACTAGACAGACAAGACTAGACAGACAAGACTAGACAGACAAGACTAGACAGACAAGACTAGACAGACTAGACAGACAAGACTAGACAGACAAGACTAGACAGACAAGACTAGACTAGACAGACAAGACTAGACAGACAAGACTATACAGACAAGACTAGACAGACAAGACTAGACAGACAAGACTATACAGACAAGACTAGACAGACAAGACTAGACAGACAAGACTAGACAGACAAGACTAGACAGACAAGACTAGACAGACAAGACTAGACAGACAAGACTAGACAGACAAGACTAGACAGACAAGACTAGGCAGACAAGACTAGAGAGACAAGACTAGACAGACAAGACTAGACAGACAAGACTAGACAGACAAGACTAGACAGACAAGACTAGACAGACAAGACTAGACAGACAAGACAAGACAGACAAGACTAGACAGACAAGACTAGACAGACAATACTAGACAGACAAGACTAGACAGACAAGACTAGACAGACAAGACTAGACAGACAAGACTAGACAGACAAGGCTAGATAGACAAGACTAGACAGACAAGACTAGACAGACAAGACTAGACAGACAAGACTAGACAGACAAGACTAGACAGACAAGACTAGACAGACAACACTAGACAGACAAGACTAGACAGACAAGACTAGACAGACAAGACTAGACAGACAAGACTAGACAGACAAGACTAGACAGACAAGACTAGACAGACAAGACTAGACAGGCAAGACTAGACAGACAAGACTAGACAGACAAGACTAGACAGACAAGACTAGACAGACAAGACTAGACAGACAAGACTAGACAGACAAGGCTAGACAGACAAGACTAGACAGACAAGAGTAGACAGACAAGACTAGACAGACAAGACTAGACAGACAAGACTAGACAGACAAGACTAGACAGACAAGACTAGACAGACAAGACTAGACAGACAAGACTAGACAGACAAGACTAGACAGACAAGACTAGACAGACAAGACTAGACAGACAAGACTAGACAGACAACACTAGACAGAAAAGACTAGACAGACAAGACTAGACAGACAAGACTAGACAGACAAAACTAGACAGACAAGACTAGACAGACAAGACTAGACAGACAAGACTAGACAGACAAGACTAGACAGGCAAGACTAGACAGACAAGACTAGACAGACAAGACTAGACAGACAAGACTAGACAGACAAGACTAGACAGACAAGACTAGACAGACAAGGCTAGACAGACAAGACTAGACAGACAAGAGTAGACAGACAAGACTAGACAGACAAGACTAGACAGACAAGACTAGACAGACAAGACTAGACAGACAAGCTGAGACAGACAAGACTAGACAGACAAGACTAGACAGACAAGACTAGACAGACAAGACTAGACAGACAAGACTAGACAGACAAGACAAGACAGACAAGACTAGACAGACAAGACTAGACAGACAAGACTAGACAGACAAGACTAGACAGACAAGACTAGACAGACAAGACTAGACAGACAAGACTAGACAGACAAGACTAGACAGACAAGACTTGACAGACAAGACTAGACAGACAAGACTAGACAGACAAGACTAGACAGACAAGAATAGACAGACAAGACTAGACAGACAAGACTAGACAGACAAGACTAGACAGACAAGACTAGACAGACAAGACTAGACAGACAAGACTAGACAGACAAGACTAGACAGACAAGACTAGACAGACAAGACTAGACAGACAAGACTAGACAGACAAGACTAGACAGACAAGACTAGACAGACAAGACTAGACAGACAAGACTAGACAGACAAGACTAGACAGACAAGACTAGACAGACAAGACAAGACAGACAAGACTAGACAGACAAGACTAGACAGACAAGACTAGATAGACAAGACTAGACAGACAAGACTAGACAGACAAGACTAGACAGACAAGACTAGACAGACAAGACTAGACAGACAAGACTAGACAGACAAGACTAGACAGACAAGACTAGACAGACAAGACTAGATAGACAAGACTAGACAGACAAGACTAGACAGACAAGGCTAGACAGACAAGACTAGACAGACAAGACTAGACAGACAAGACTAGACAGACAAGACTAGACAGACAAGACTAGACAGACAAGACTAGACAGACAAGACTATACAGACAAGACTATACAGACAAGACTAGACAGACAAGACTAGACAGACAAGACTAGACAGACAAGACTAGACAGACAAGACTAGACAGACAAGACTAGACAGACAAGACTAGACAGACAAGACTAGACAGACAAGACTAGACAGACAAGACTAGACAGACAAGACTGGACAGACAAGACTAGACAGACAAGACTAGACAGACAAGACAAGACAGACAAGACTAGACAGACAAGACTAGACAGACAAGACTAGACAGACAAGACTAGACAGACAAGACTAGACAGACAAGACTAGACAGACAAGACTAGACAGACAAGACTAGACAGACAAGACTAGACAGACAAGACTAGACAGACAAGAATAGACAGACAAGACTAGACAGACAAGACTAGACAGACAAGACTAGACAGACAAGACTAGACAGACAAGACTAGACAGACAAGACTAGACAGACAAGACTAGACAGACAAGACTAGACAGACAAGACTAGACAGACAAGACTAGACAGACAAGGCTGGACAGACAAGACTAGACAGACAAGAGTAGACAGACAAGACTAGACAGACAAGACTAGACAGACAAGACTAGACAGACAAGACTTGACAGACAAGCATAGACAGACAAGACTAGACAGACAAGACTAGAC
>CALYMW010000240.1:0-11117 GCA_944588485.1 Phosphuga atrata | reverse complement strand
ATCGTAATTTTGTGAAAATTATGATGAAACAATTTTTGAAACAACACCCAGACCTCTATGTTGTAAGAAGTGACAAAGGCAATGTAACAGTAATAATGTCAAAAGATGATTACATCAACAAAACTTGTGAGTTACTTAATGACACAAAATATTACAGGCAATTAAAAAACAACCCTGTTTGCACTTTACAACAAAAAGCTAACAGAATTGTCGCTAATATAAAGAAACGCAAGTTAGTTGATGAAATCACATGTAAAACACTGACTATTTATAATGCGCTTGCCCCTAGACTCTACACCTTGCCTAAAATTCATAAACCTAATCTCTCTGTTAGACCTATTGTGTCGTCGGTAGACTCTCCAAATAGCAAATTGGCAAAATGGCTGGCAACCATACTTGCTAATTCTTATGATTCAGTCAATGATTATTATGTACAGGACTCACTAACTTTTAGCAGTTTCATTAACAATTTAAAACTACCTGATGATTATGTGTTGGTCAGTTTTGATGTCGTCTCACTTTTCACCAATTTACCGTTATCTGTTATAGTAACGAGTTTAAGAAAACATTGGGAAAAGGTTACACCACATTGCTCGCTTGACTTCGAAACCTTTAAACAAACTTTAGAATTCATTTTTGACTCAAATGTTTTTGTTCACAATGACGTATATTACAAACAAATTTTTGGTACACCAATGGGGTCAACTATATCCCCCATTTTAGTAAATTTTGTCTTGGATAATCTCATCGCAGACTGTTTGGAAAAAATACCTTTCAATATAACTTTTGTTAAAAGATATGTTGACGATTTGATATTATCTGTTCCTAAGGATAAAATGGGTGAGGCGCTTAATGTTTTCAATGGTTATAACACCAACCTACAATTTACAGCAGAAGAGGAAGACTCTAACAACTCGATTCCGTTTTTGGACATGAAAGTCTCCCGAACAAGCAATAACATACTAAAAACTAAATGGTACAGAAAACCCTGCACGAGCAACAGATGGCTTAATTTTCATTCCTATCATCCGATGAAAATGAAGATTAATCTAGTCTCGGTGATGAGAAGCAGGGTAATGAAATTGTCACACCCTGATTTCGTGATTGAATGCCTAGGGATGGTGAGAGATATCCTACTGGAAAATTTCATATCCGAATCATTTAGTTAACAAACTTTTGTTTAGTTCTCCCTTGAATCCGGGAACGGATAATGTTGTAAATAAGCGCTATATTTCAAATGTAAAAATATTAGGAGTTCCACCAAGTAATAGAAGTCAAGAGAAAAATGTGGAAAACCCACATAGTAACAACCCCACGTTTTTCTGTTCACTACCATACATAGAGTCTTTAACACCGAAACTCATAAACATTTTTAAAGGTGAGGATGTTAAGATTGCCCAGCGCATCTTAATAACCAATAGCAATTTATTCACAAAAACAAAAACCAGGTTAGACACATCAGAAAAATCAAATGTGGTATACAATATTCCTTGTCTGAATTGTAACAAAATTTATATAGGAAAAACTTGTTTGTCGGGACGCATTACGTCTCGCAAAAGTGATTGCAGACTAGATAAGGTGTCATGTGCTCTGTCAGAACATGTAATTATGAATAAACATTCAATGGATTTTGGCAAGGTGAGAGTGTTATGCATAGAAAGAAATTACAATAAAAGAATTTTTAAGGAAATATTTTACAACAACGGAGAGATCAATAGTATGAACAAGAAAACTGATGTTAACAATCTTAGCATTATCTATGATTACATACTAAAATTAGAACATCAATTACTATCTTGTTCGTAAAACGTAATCTTGTGTTTTCCTGGTCGTGCTGTTGCCTGCTGTTTTGATAAAAAAAGGCTTTTCTGTAGATTTTCTCAAATTCATTGTAATGTAATCTATCTGTTGGTGGAAAGAATCAGCTTGTATATTCTTTTCTCAAACACCCGTGTGCGGGTACATGCGCATTATGAATTAGTTTCAGTTACCGGGATTGCGCACATTCCACTTAAAGATGTCAATTGCAATTTATTAAAAAACTAGTCCATTTCCGTTTTCATCACCGTGGCACCATGTTGGAGCACACGTTTTCATTTGTGTTTTTTTTTGTTAAGTAACTAATTTTGGTAATTCAATTTTGTTTTGTAATCTGTTTTATTATAAAACATGAGGGCTTAACTCTCTTATTCTAAATCTTATTTTTGTTGTGTGAGGTGTTACACAATGCCTTTTTCAATGTGGTTGAATTTTGTCCAGTGTTTCATGAAGCTACTGTTTATGGTCAACCTCAAGTTAGTAAGAAGTTTACAAACCATCTTAAATAACATGTAGGTGCAACTAACAAATAAATTATTTTTAGATGTCTTGAGAAAGGGAATAAACATTCCCGAAAGCTCGATTATATAACAAAGAGTTTCTTTTTACCGACCTAAGCTTTGACTACACCCTCATTAAACGTATATATATATTTTCCTGGTTGAAAATATACTATGGTATTTATATATATATATATATATATATATATATATATATATATATATATATATATATATATATACACTCAACAAATGCAATTTTTAAACAAAGCGTATGAGTTAAGAGAAACTGCAGACAGCTTGAGAAATACACATAACAGCGAAGATTCGCTTGCTAATAATGATGAACTTCAACCTGCATCAGACGGGAACGAAGGCGTAGTTCACCACAACGAAGTCACAAATAAAGAGAAAATGACCCAGAGATTTGTCAACAGAAAACGCCGCAATCCGGATGAAATTGAACTAAGAATGTTGAAGGAACTGGAGCCAGACAAGCCAAATTCCCATATGTCATTCTTTCAAGGCGTGATACCCCATTTGAACAAATTTGACGACAGCGAAGTTTTGGAATTCCAAATGGGCGTTCTTCGAGTAATTTCAATGATCAACGAGAAGAAAAGAACATCTCAACCACCTACATTTCCCTACCATCATCAACAGTATTCTGTCCCTCAGTCTCCATTTTCCAATCCACAGCCTTCGTGCTCCCACTATTTTAACCCACCATCCACTTATCAGACCTCATAGTCTCAACAACATCAGTTATTGGATTCGCAAAATAATCCTATTCCCAATCCAAACGACCAAAGAAATTACGCCTTCAGAAGAGAGCCATCTGTGATCCAGCGTACGCAATCAGCAGCGCAATATTATCACGACAGCCAGTCGTCAGCTGCTACGTCTCCAGATACCTACCTAACGGACGATCCTTCCCCAGCTCTATCTGGATCTCCAGAGAACATATTATAACTTTTTTTCAAATTATTATATTGTAATTTATTTTTTTTTACCTTCTAAAATAAAAAATAATTTAGCATATATAATTTCACTACTTAATAATATCATTACATTTTCACGCTACATTGAGTAACATTAATTCGATATACTAACTCTGCCTACTAGAAACTTACAAAAACGAAACTTCAAAATTTACACTAATTCAAATTTCACGATATTAGAATATACTATATCAATATATATGGATGTCAATACTTGTTCATTTTTATCTATAACTATTATACCCGGATCCAACTCCCTATCCATTTCTTACCAAGATGATAAAGAATCAGTACAAATATTATCTAATAATTGTCATTATTTCTAATAACTTTGTATATCTCTGTACGTCTGATAAGATTAGATATTATGAAACTCTCACAAATACCATCTTTAATTATAACATTCTTAAGCCATCTCTAATATCCAAGTTTGCTACTATGAGCTTACAACTACTATGTAATCAAGGGCATACCCTCATTCTTGAAAAAGAGATTTCTAAGGTTTATTTGTTTAGAACAGCTTACCCTACTGTTGAATGAGAGAAATATGAGTTCAACATGTTATTTTACTACTATAAGAGCCCGATGGGTGATTATGGAATCTTTAACCCTATTGCCGGTCAACTATTCCTTTACAACTATAACATTTTTAATCAAATATCACACCTACAGATGGGGTCTGATAAAGTAGGATTATATATGACTAATTTTACAATATGCTCTGGGTGAAATCAGGTCATATATCCAGATATTTGAGTACACCAACTATGAAGATTGTACCTACTCCATTAACATAGCTTAGGTGATTAACATATTGCATTTGTAGTTATATACCCTGAATACTAAAGTAGTACGTATAAATTATGATCTGGTTCTTGTCTTCGTCATGTCTTGTATAAAACCATGTATCCCTATTATTATTTCTGATTGTAATAAAAATACCACTGCATTATTCTAATTTACTAATTATATCTCTAGTAAGCTTAATATATACTGGTAACAACCAATTGAATTAGTATCTAAATGTCAATAGATTATATAAAGCTAATATAAACAAGTAAGGGCACATGCAACAATTGAAATATTTTTTTGTTTTTACTCACTTTAACGCAACAGCTAGTCTTTCTTCTGGTGGAATACTGTTTCTCATTTTCGTATTCGTATGTTGGATTTCACTCTTAAGTCGTTCATGCAGTTCATCGAAGGATGATATTGACATACGGAAATAATTAAAGAACTAGTTCTCGTCCTTTCGAAGTTCTTGCACAAGTTTGTAAAATGTTCCTGCTTCTTCTCTTTTTTCATTAATTGGGTGAACCCAATACCTTCGATAACGGCTACGCTGTATGAAACGACGGTACAACAACCACATTTTCGCAAGCTTTTAGCAAATTACTGCACTACTGTGCAGAGAAAATCATAGTCACACACGATAAAATATCGTACGATATTTCACCGTACGATAAAAATCGGTGTGCGCCTTGCCTAATGATGATCTCAAATACGACGCCGGTTTTCATGGGAGTGCGAATAAATTGAAATGTAAACTGCTATGTTCAATTCATAGATTGTATGATGATATATTATTAGATAAAGGAAATTTAGCTTATAATCAAATAAAATCTTGGGAAAGTATAGTCCAAGGAACAACCCTAAAATACTATGATGTCAAGTATGCAACAACTTTTCTCGATCACATTAGACTCAGCAAGGGAAGCGAACTACACATGCGTGCTGGAAATGTACAATTTAATACAGTCTGAGGTTGGAGCTTCTGGGGTCATCCCACAGTTGAAGAATTAAAGGGAGTTAATAAGATAAAGAAGATTGGTCATCATAGACCAGTGCCGCACCTTGACCAAGTGAAATTAATGTTATCACTTCTCAGGAGGCAGTTTTTCATGTCATTTATATGTAAGCATGGTTGCTGGCCTAGGATTAGAGGATTCGGTCCCGGGATTCCGAAGACCGGTATCCCGATCATATTTTAGTCCCGAAATTTTCGGGATTAAATTCAATGAATCCCGGGATTTTCGGGACTAATATATTTTTTATATAAGTCAATAAATAAAATGTGCGTGAAACGAAACGCACTAACTTTCATTTGACGTTAAACGTCAAAATTTGCGTATGTTTCTGCTTACGACCGGTCTTGGATTAAGTATGTGTGTAAAATAGTGTAAAAATTACGCTTCAGATCGTGTAAGTATTGATATTTTTATTGTTAATTGGTGATAAACAATTAATTTATTAAAAAAAACAACAATGCAATAATGTGCATGAGTAAATATAGATGAAAAACAACGAATGTTTTTTCTGTTGATCTAAGAGGTTATGTTTATGTTGTACATAGATTTAAATGTTCTTTTCTTTTTTGTTTAGGTTTAAGAAGTAAACAATGTCACTCTCCATGGAAAGTTTTTATGTCAAACATAAAAAAGATGAAGACGTTACGTCAGTGTGGAGTCATTTTTTAGTCGACAAAACGGGTAGCTCAGCACAATGTAAGCGTTGTTTAGCTATTTTAAAAACCTTAGGAGGATCAACCAAACGCCTACATACTCATCTATTTTCAAAACATTCCGTAAAAGTAGATTCTGCTAAGGCATCTTCCTCGACGAGCCAAAATAATGAAGGACCACCTTCGAAAAGAAAAATGACGTCAGTCACCGACTATTTTGTGAAATCTGATACTCTTGACGATGTTTTGGCCCATATGACTGCGCTAGATGGTTTTCCTTTTAGCGTATTTGTGACATCAAACGATTTAAGATCGTTACTGTTAGCAAAAGGGTACTCAGACTTACCTAAATCTGCTTCAACAATCCGCAACAGAGTACTAGACTATAGTATAAAGATAAAAAAACAAATAACAGCTGAACTATCTACATTGAAAAAAGAAGGACAACGATTTAGTCTAAGTTTTGACGAATGGACTTCTACCTCTAATAAGAGATATATGAATTTAAATATTCATTCAGTAAACAAAAAATGGAATTTGGGACTTATTCGAATTGATAAATCGCTGAACGCCGAAACTTGTGTTCATACTTTAAAAAAGCGGCTTTTGGAGTTTCATATCTCATTAGATACAGATATTGTGGCAATAGTGACTGATGGTCCAAATGTAATGCTGAAGGTTGGAAAACTTGTTAATGCAGAACACCAAGTTTGTTTTGCACATGGTATTCATTTAGCCGTTTGTGATTTATTGCATAAAAAGACACCTGTAAATGAGACTACCAGTGATGATATTGATGACTCGGATGATGATAATGAAGAACTAGACTCAGGATTAGTCATTGAAACTGGAAATGGTCGGGATTTGACTTATGATGATCGAAATATTAATGAATTTGTAAAGAAAGTTCGTAAAGTGGTTCTTATTTTCAAAAGAGCATCCTTGAAAAATGATACAATACTTAAAAAAAATATGTTAAAAAAGAACATGGAAGAGAGCTTAATTTACTACTCGACTGTAAAACGCGTTGGAACAGTCTCTTTACAATGCTGGAGCGATGTGATCTTTTAAAACCAGCGTAAAAAAGGCACTTATTGATCTTAATAATCCTGTCCCATTTGAAGAGTCAGATTTTCAACTCATTAGTGAGATAATCAAGGTATTGGCGCCAGTTAAATTATCTGTAGAAGCACTTTGTCGTTCTGATGCCAATTTGTGCACGGCGGATGCGACACTCAAGTTTCTTTTTCAAGAATTGCGTGACAATGACTCAATTTTGGCTTCTAAATTGAAGACACATTTATTGAACCGCTTGAAAGATCGTCGCCGAAGTTAGTTAAGTGGAGTATTAAACTATCTACAAAATCCTCATACTGAGAAGACTGAGTTGGAGACTGATTGTGATTAAGGAGTTATTTTCAAGTCCAAGCAAGATGACTATAAAAAAACAGATTATTTTGTTAACTGGGAAAATTGAAAATAGTGATAATGAAGAAAATGACATGAACATTGAACCCACGCAGACAACTAGTAAAACTGATTTAACATTAAAAGAAAAGCTTCAGAACGAAATAGAAAACAGTTTGAAAACTATAAATCCTGAAGCATATAAAGAAACTGATCTTTCTAAGATCATTAAACAAGAAATGAATCTTTATGAGGCTAGTTCCACACGAGGTTATAATTTGGAGAAGGCTTATAAAAATTTATTGACGATTCCTCCAACTTCCATCGAGCCTGAACACGCGTTTTCCGCTGCTTCATATTTGTGCAACAAATTAAGAAGTATGCTCTCGGATGAGACGTTGGATGCGTTGTTATTTCTTAGATTTTATTTTCGTGACAAATAAAAGTAAATTATAGTTTCTGGTCTATTTGATTTAAAATTTGAGTCCTATGAACATTGATCTCTTTTGATAAATTTTAAGAAGTTGATTTTTTTAAGTTTATTGTAAAATAAAATAAACAAACTAAGCAATAATTTATTAAACTATTTTATAAGGGCCTAGTTTGGTAATTTTATTAGAAGAAATATAATTTTGTTTTGTTTTTGAAGATTTAAGTAAAGATTTAAAATAAAAGGTTGATTTTGATATGTTTTACTTTCTTTTACCAATACAATCCCGGGACTATCCCGAGATCCCGGTATTAACTGTTGATAATCCCGAAATCCCGGGACTAGAAAAATCGACCGGGATCGAATCCTCTACCTAGGATAGACATTAGCCGTTTAGAAAATAGATCAAAGCTTAAGTCTGCTATTTCAAGAAATTTGACTCATATAAATCTATATTCTCACAACTATAAAATGGAAAATTGGTAGAAATTGGTGTTTTACCAAGAATTCCACTTTCACTATTTTCCCGATTTCACAGAAATTTGTGATAATAAAGCCATTAGTGTAGAATCAGATGATACACAGTATCTATATTCTCCCGAAGTGTTGGACTATTTGCCAAGGAAAGCACGTACTAGTAGAAGAGTTTTAATTGAGATATTAAGCAGAGTTGACATCGATATAAAGGGAATATGCGCCATCATAATGAATAGATCAGTGCCAGAATCGTGGGAAATCATCCTATTGCACTCAAAAGAGAGAGAGAGTTGAAGATAGAACCAAGGATGTTCGCTATGATGGTGTTGGAGATGAGAATTTATTTCTGTGTAACAGAGATGAAAAGCAAAAATAATCTTTTCATATTTCCCCCAGCAGACATAACTTTATCTTAGAGTGAACTTACTAAAAGATTAATGTTTCTTTCCAAAGAGGATGAGAGTGGAAGATATAGTCCAGTGTTTGCCAGCATTGATTTCAAATCATGGAACCTCCATTGGATTTTTTTGTCTACAAAACCCTTCTTTTCAATCATAGATGAGTTGTTTGGTACAACAGGGCTGTACACTTAGTCACATGAGTTTTTCCAGAACTCCAGTCTTGTTGGCCTCTTATTTCGACCCCCCTACTAAACTGAGAAATAACAAATCATCCTCTATTAAAGATATTCTCAAAGATGATGGGTTTATAACTGTCATCTAATCATTTAGGTGGCTTTGAGGGGCTAAGGCAAAAATGATGGACCTTAATAACTATATTATTATCGATTATGAAATCGATAAAAACGGATGAAAAGCTATATAATCGGTCAGGGAGACAATCAGATATGTAAGTTAATTATACCAAAAAATGATGTCAATAAAAATGCTCCATGAAAAATCAAAATAAAACTGCTACAAAAATTTCTACTGCGGTAAACAGTAATTTAACTTCCACAAATACGTATATACGTACATCATCATAAAGTACATCATGCGAATATGACTCATAATTCAACCAATCCTATCACTAATGATGTCGATAAGAATCCAACACTAATATTCAACAATTGTTCAGTTATTATAAACTATAATCAAATAAATAAATAAATAAATAATTATAAATATATCTTGTGTCAATAAAAGTGTCTGTGAAAATAAAAGATCATATCCTTCAGCAGCAAAATTACATGACAAAGCAAATCTGTCTTTTCTTCCAATGTTTACCGCAGAGAGCTGGAGGGATAGGATTGGTGGTTACAGAGGAGAGTTGAGTATCCTCGAATGTTATAAATTATGGGAAAGATATATTGTTCGATGAAGCCTACACGTCCCAAGGATTAAAAACGATCTCACGTAACATCCCTGATATAAACGAGGTTTATCCAACAATGATAAGCAAAATATCTACATTGCAGACAACTGGTCTTGCAATTGCAAACAAAACGTGTATTCTGAATCCGATGGTATTTTGCCTGTTAGAGTCTATCATGACTATAGGAAAACACATACAGTAGAGCCTCGATAATCCAAACCCCCGATGATCCGAACGCCTCTATAATCCGAACGACCCCCCCTGCGCGTGCAAGTCGATGTCTCGCAGAATGTCGCAGCGGACGTGCCCAAGTGAACCTGAATGTCCAATATGTGACACCAGAGGTCACCAAGCAGAACAGGGCGGCTGCAGAAAGTTCAGAGAAGCCTTAGCCACCCAGAGAAAAAGAATGGTAGAGAAAGGAGAAAAGCTAAGACCTGAAAACCAACGTAAAACAGACGATGACGATGAAAATCCTACAAGTAAATCTAAATAGAAATCGTCAGGCCCAGGCGCTCTCTGAACATACTGTTCTAGAGGAAAACGTGGACATTATAATAACTGCAGAGCCGAACAAGATTGAAGCTAAAAATGGAGACTGGGTGACTGATGAAGAAATAGACACGGCAATTAAAATATACAATAGAAAGAGTAGGATCACAGAAACGGGAAGGGGACAAGGCTGTGTGTGGATAAAAGTGGATGAAGTGTTTATCTACTCCTGTTACTTTAGTCCAAACAAGAGTATTGAAGAGTTTGACATGTTCCTAAACAGTCTGGGTGAAGATATACGTAGAAGAGACTTAAACGCAAAGTCTATTAAATGGGGATCCCCTTCTGATGATCGAAGGGGTAAAATTATGACCGAGTGGATCGATGAGCACGAGATGCACATCCTAAACACAAGAGAAGTTACATTCGTTAGGAGAAACAGCTATTCAGATATAGACGTCACGCTCTGCACCGAAAATCTGATCAGTAGAGTGAAAGGATGGAAAGTTTCTAATGAAGAAAATCTAAGTGATCACCAACATATAATAATAAACATCGTACCAGAACCCGGGAAGGAAGAGAAAGGAGATAAAAAGGCGAACAGGAGATAGAACGTTAAAAAACTAAGTAAGGATCGCCTGATGGAAGCGCTCCAGAAACGAATTTAAAACGAAGACAGTCGATAAATACAGTCGAAAAATTAATATCCTCCGTGACTGCGGCCTGCAATGCAGCCATGCCAAAAACCCGCGCGACTGGAAAATGCAAAGAGGCGTACTGGTGGACAGAAGACATAGCCGACATAAGAAAAGCCTGCCTGGCTGCAAAAAGGAAACTGACAAGAGCAAGAAGAAGAAACGCGGACTCGGAGTGGAGCTACTTGGAATATCGAGGTCTTAGGAAGGAACTTAAAAGATCCATCAATGCATCAAAAAGAAACTGCTGGAAGGAGCTGTGCAACAAAATCGACGAAGACGTCTGGGGCGAAGGATATCACATAGCGACGAGAAGGTTAAAAGCAAAAAGTCGAGTGGAAGACATCGACTTAAATGAAATGATAGCGGTGGCTCGGCACCTTTTCCTGGGAGCAAAGAGGTGACGTGGAAAGAACCACTCATCGAGAGTGTTCAAACTTTCACCACAGAAGATTTGCGGAAGGGCGCACTAAAGATAAAAACGATGCGGGCACTTATAACTTGTGAGAAAGCACAAACTTA
>CALYMW010000239.1:0-23679 GCA_944588485.1 Phosphuga atrata | reverse complement strand
GTCTGTCTAGTCTTGTCTGTCTAGTCTTGTCTGTCTAGTCTTGTCTGTCTAGTCTTGTCTGTCTAGTCTTGTCTGTCTAGTCTTGTCTGTCTAGTCTTGTCTGTCTAGTCTTGTCTGTCTAGTCTTGTCTGTCTAGTCTTGTCTGTCTAGTCTTGTCTGTCTAGTCTTGTCTGTCTAGTCTTGTCTGTCTAGTCTTGTCTGTCTAGTCTTGTCTGTCTAGTCTTGTCTGTCTAGTCTTGTCTGTCTAGTCTTGTCTGTCTAGTCTTGTCTGTCTAGTCTTGTCTGTCTAGTCTTGTCTGTCTAGTCTTGTCTGTCTAGTCTTGTCTGTCTAGTCTTGTCTGTCTAGTCTTGTCTGTCTAGTCTTGTCTGTCTTGTCTGTCTAGTCTTGTCTGTCTAGTCTTGTCTGTCTAGTCTTGTCTGTCTAGTCTTGTCTGTCTAGTCTTGTCTGTCTAGTCTTGTCTGTCTAGTCTTGTCTGTCTAGTCTTGTCTGTCTAGTCTTGTCTGTCTAGTCTTGTCTGTCTAGTCTTGTCTGTCTAGTCTTGTCTGTCTAGTCTTGTCTGTCTAGTCTTGTCTGTCTAGTCTTGTCTGTCTAGTCTTGTCTGTCTAGTCTTGTCTGTCTAGTCTTGTCTGTCTAGTCTTGTCTGTCTAGTCTTGTCTGTCTAGTCTTGTCTGTCTAGTCTTGTCTGTCTAGTCTTGTCTAGTCTTGTCTGTCTAGTCTTGTCTGTCTAGTCTTGTCTGTCTAGTCTTGTCTGTCTAGTCTTGTCTGTCTAGTCTTGTCTGTCTAGTCTTGTCTGTCTAGTCTTGTCTGTCTAGTCTTGTCTGTCTAGTCTTGTCTGTCTAGTCTTGTCTGTCTAGTCTTGTCTGTCTAGTCTTGTCTGTCTAGTCTTGTCTGTCTAGTCTTGTCTGTCTAGTCTTGTCTGTCTAGTCTTGTCTGTCTAGTCTTGTCTGTCTAGTCTTGTCTGTCTAGTCTTGTCTGTCTAGTCTTGTCTGTCTAGTCTTGTCTGTCTAGTCTTGTCTGTCTAGTCTTGTCTGTCTAGTCTTGTCTGTCTAGTCTTGTCTGTCTAGTCTTGTCTGTCTAGTCTTGTCTGTCTAGTCTTGTCTGTCTAGTCTTGTCTGTCTAGTCTTGTCTGTCTAGTCTTGTCTGTCTAGTCTTGTCTGTCTAGTCTTGTCTGTCTAGTCTTGTCTGTCTAGTCTTGTCTGTCTAGTCTTGTCTGTCTAGTCTTGTCTGTCTAGTCTTGTCTGTCTAGTCTTGTCTGTCTAGTCTTGTCTGTCTAGTCTTGTCTGTCTAGTCTTGTCTGTCTAGTCTTGTCTGTCTAGTCTTGTCTGTCTAGTCTTGTCTGTCTAGTCTTGTCTGTCTAGTCTTGTCTGTCTAGTCTTGTCTGTCTAGTCTTGTCTGTCTAGTCTTGTCTGTCTAGTCTTGTCTGTCTAGTCTTGTCTGTCTAGTCTTGTCTGTCTAGTCTTGTCTGTCTAGTCTTGTCTGTCTAGTCTTGTCTGTCTAGTCTTGTCTGTCTAGTCTTGTCTGTCTAGTCTTGTCTGTCTAGTCTTGTCTGTCTAGTCTTGTCTGTCTAGTCTTGTCTGTCTAGTCTTGTCTGTCTAGTCTTGTCTGTCTAGTCTTGTCTGTCTAGTCTTGTCTGTCTAGTCTTGTCTGTCTAGTCTTGTCTGTCTAGTCTTGTCTGTCTAGTCTTGTCTGTCTAGTCTTGTCTGTCTAGTCTTGTCTGTCTAGTCTTGTCTGTCTAGTCTTGTCTGTCTAGTCTTGTCTGTCTAGTCTTGTCTGTCTAGTCTTGTCTGTCTAGTCTTGTCTGTCTAGTCTTGTCTGTCTAGTCTTGTCTGTCTAGTCTTGTCTGTCTAGTCTTGTCTGTCTAGTCTTGTCTGTCTAGTCTTGTCTGTCTAGTCTTGTCTGTCTAGTCTTGTCTGTCTAGTCTTGTCTGTCTAGTCTTGTCTGTCTAGTCTTGTCTGTCTAGTCTTGTCTGTCTAGTCTTGTCTGTCTAGTCTTGTCTGTCTAGTCTTGTCTGTCTAGTCTTGTCTGTCTAGTCTTGTCTGTCTAGTCTTGTCTGTCTAGTCTTGTCTGTCTAGTCTTGTCTGTCTAGTCTTGTCTGTCTAGTCTTGTCTGTCTAGTCTTGTCTGTCTAGTCTTGTCTGTCTAGTCTTGTCTGTCTAGTCTTGTCTGTCTAGTCTTGTCTGTCTGTCTAGTCTTGTCTGTCTAGTCTTGTCTGTCTAGTCTTGTCTGTCTAGTCTTGTCTGTCTAGTCTTGTCTGTCTAGTCTTGTCTGTCTAGTCTTGTCTGTCTAGTCTTGTCTGTCTAGTCTTGTCTGTCTAGTCTTGTCTGTCTAGTCTTGTCTGTCTAGTCTTGTCTGTCTAGTCTTGTCTGTCTAGTCTTGTCTGTCTAGTCTTGTCTGTCTAGTCTTGTCTGTCTAGTCTTGTCTGTCTAGTCTTGTCTGTCTAGTCTTGTCTGTCTAGTCTTGTCTGTCTAGTCTTGTCTGTCTAGTCTTGTCTGTCTAGTCTTGTCTGTCTAGTCTTGTCTGTCTAGTCTTGTCTGTCTAGTCTTGTCTGTCTAGTCTTGTCTGTCTAGTCTTGTCTGTCTAGTCTTGTCTGTCTAGTCTTGTCTGTCTAGTCTTGTCTGTCTAGTCTTGTCTGTCTAGTCTTGTCTGTCTAGTCTTGTCTGTCTAGTCTTGTCTGTCTAGTCTTGTCTAGTCTTGTCTGTCTAGTCTTGTCTGTCTAGTCTTGTCTGTCTAGTCTTGTCTGTCTAGTCTTGTCTGTCTAGTCTTGTCTGTCTAGTCTGTCTAGTCTTGTCTGTCTAGTCTTGTCTGTCTAGTCTTGTCTGTCTAGTCTTGTCTGTCTAGTCTTCTCTGTCTAGTCTTGTCTGTCTAGTCTTGTCTGTCTAGTCTTGTCTGTCTAGTCTTGTCTGTCTAGTCTTGTCTGTCTAGTCTTGTCTGTATAGTCTTGTCTGTCTAGTCTTGTCTGTCTAGTCTTGTCTGTCTAGTCTTGTCTGTCTAGTCTTGTCTGTCTAGTCTTGTCTGTCTAGTCTTGTCTGTCTAGTCTTGTCTGTCTAGTCTTGTGTGTCTAGTCTTGTCTGTCTAGTCTTGTCTGTCTAGTCTTGTCTGTCTAGTCTTGTCTGTCTAGTCTTGTCTGTCTAGTCTTGTCTGTCTAGTCTTGTCTGTCTAGTCTTGTCTAGTCTGTCTAGTCTTGTCTGTCTAGTCTTGTCTGTCTAGTCTTGTCTGTCTAGTCTTGCTGTAGTCTTGTCTGTCTAGTCTTGTCTGTCTAGTCTTGTCTGTCTAGTCTTGTCTGTCTAGTCTTGTCTGTCTAGTCTTGTCTGTCTAGTCTTGTCTGTCTAGTCTTGTCTGTCTAGTCTTGTCTGTCTAGTATTGTCTGTCTAGTCCTCCTCGGTGGTGTAGTTGACAACATACCCGCCTTTCAATGCGGGAGACCCGGGTTCGAATCCTGGTCGGGGAGGCGACAACTAGGGCGGTTTTCATTAACCGTCCGGGCTGCCCACCCTGAATGAATGCAATATATGCGATACCGGGGTGGCGCATACTAAAAGCCAAGGTGGAATAGGGGATTTGGTGAGTATTGTCTGTCTAGTCTTGTCTGTCTAGTCTTGTCTGTCTAGTCTTGTCTGTCTAGTCTTGTCTGTCTAGTCTTGTCTGTCAAGTCTTGTCTGTCTAGTCTTGTCTGTCTAGTCTTGTCTGTCTAGTCTTGTCTGTCTAGTCTTGTCTGTCTAGTCTTGTCTGTCTAGTCTTGTCTGTCTAGTCTTGTCTGTCTAGTCTTGTCTGTCTAGTCTTGTCTGTCTAGTCTTGTCTGTCTAGTCTTGTCTGTCTAGTCTTGTCTGTCTAGTCTTGTCTGTCTAGTCTTGTCTGTCTAGTCTTGTCTGTCTAGTCTTGTCTGTCTAGTCTTGTCTGTCTAGTCTTGTCTGTCTAGTCTTGTCTGTCTAGTCTTGTCTGTCTAGTCTTGTCTGTCTAGTCTTGTCTGTCTAGTCTTGTCTGTCTAGTCTTGTCTGTCTAGTCTTGTCTGTCTAGTCTTGTCTGTCTAGTCTTGTCTGTCTAGTCTTGTCTGTCTAGTCTTGTCTGTCTAGTCTTGTCTGTCTAGTCTTGTCTGTCTAGTCTGTCTAGTCTTGTCTGTCTAGTCTTGTCTGTCTAGTCTTGTCTGTCTAGTCTTGTCTGTCTAGTCTTGTCTGTCTAGTCTTGTCTGTCTAGTCTTGTCTGTCTAGTCTTGTCTGTCTAGTCTTGTCTGTCTAGTCTTGTCTGTCTAGTCTTGTCTGTCTAGTCTTGTCTGTCTAGTCTTGTCTGTCTAGTCTAGTCTTGTCTGTCTAGTCTTGTCTGTCTAGTCTTGTCTGTCTAGTCTTGTCTGTCTAGTCTTGTCTGTCTAGTCTTGTCTGTCTAGTCTTGTCTGTCTAGTCTTGTCTGTCTAGTCTTGTCTGTCTAGTCTTGTCTGTCTAGTCTTGTCTGTCTAGTCTTGTCTGTCTAGTCTTGTCTGTCTAGTCTTGTCTGTCTAGTCTTGTCTGTCTAGTCTTGTCTGTCTAGTCTTGTCTGTCTAGTCTGTCTAGTCTTGTCTCTCTAGTCTTGTCTGTCTAGTCTTGTCTGTCTAGTCTTGTCTGTCTAGTCTTGTCTGTCTAGTCTTGTCTGTCTAGTCTTGTCTGTCTAGTCTTGTCTGTCTAGTCTTGCCTGTCTAGTCTTGCCTGTCTAGTCTTGTCTGTCTAGTCTTGTCTGTCTAGTCTTGTCTGTCTAGTCTTGTCTGTCTAGTCTTGTCTGTCTAGTCTTGTCTGTCTAGTCTTGTCTGTCTAGTCTTGTCTGTCTAGTCTTGTCTGTCTAGTCTTGTCTGTCTAGTCTTGTCTGTCTAGTCTTGTCTGTCTAGTCTTGTCTGTCTAGTCTTGTCTGTCTAGTCTTGTCTGTCTAGTCTTGTCTGTCTAGTCTTGTCTGTCTAGTCTTGTCTGTCTAGTCTTGTCTGTCTAGTCTGTCTAGTCTTGTCTGTCTAGTCTTGTCTGTCTAGTCTTGTCTGTCTAGTCTTGTCTGTCTAGTCTTGTCTGTCTAGTCTTGTCTGTCTAGTCTTGTCTGTCTAGTCTTGTCTGTCTAGTCTTGTCTGTCTAGTCTTGTCTGTCTAGTCTTGTCTGTCTAGTCTTGTCTGTCTAGTCTTGTCTGTCTAGTCTTGTCTGTCTAGTCTTGTCTGTCTAGTCTTGTCTGTCTAGTCTTGTCTGTCTAGTCTTGTCTGTCTAGTCTTGTCTTGTCTGTCTAGTCTTGTCTGTCTAGTCTTGTCTGTCTCACTAAAGTGGTTCGGGGGAAGCTCTCACTAAACCCCCTATTCCACCTTGGCTTTTAGTTTGCGCCACCCCGGTATCGCATATTCTGCATTCATTCAGGGTGGGCAGCCCGGACAGTTAATGAAAACCGCCCTAGTTGTTGACTCCCCGACCAGGATTCGAACCCGGGTCTCCCGCATTGAAAGGCGGGTATGTTGTCAACTACACCACCGAGGAGGACTAGTCTTGTCTGTCTAGTCTTGTCTGTCAAGTCTTGTCTGTCTATCTAGTCTTGTCTGTCTAGTCTTGGCAATTAGTTCCGTTTGCGGTGCCTCCCTTTCAGCCTCGGATTCGGGTGGAGTCCAAACTTTTCTGTTCAGGTTGACGACGATGCGGCAAAATTTGTCGCCCTCGATGTCGACAAAATCGCCTATTATCACGTTCACCCCGTTCTTTCCCGGCTTTTGTTCTTCTATCCGGCCGATTTGTTTCTTGCAGAGCGGGGCCGCACCGAATTTCTTCAAATTTCCAATTACGAATGCGTATTTGTGGATGGTCTCCGAGGTCGAGGTTGAGGATGAACTGACTCACGTAGCCCCGGGTGTTGTATCTCCTCCTCAGATTGTCCGTCAAGATCTTGACCAGCTTCTCGCCGCTGGTCGTCGGGTAATACCTAGCCGGGTAAAACAGATGCGCGAAATCCATCGTCCTATAATTAATGAACACTTGGTATTTGTGTTCGTTGAGGTATTCCAGACTGAGGTGTTCCATGTAGTAGTTGGCACAGGGGACGATTTTCTCGCCGAAGATTTCGTACAGAATTTCCACCAGCTGTTCGTGGTTCAGCAGAGCCATGAGGAAGAAGTGTTGGAAATCTGGTATCGCCACTTCTTCAGGATGTTCGTTTAAAAAGCTGTTGATCGCATTGAGGATTTCCGGCACAGCGACAGCGTAGAGCCAGTGCACCAGGTGCAAACAGTCGAACTCCGTGCATCAGTTGCGTTTTGGCCACGGATTTCTGGGTCTTCGACACTTGCTCATCGCCCATCGGATCACCACGCCGAGCCAACGCAAATTCAAAATCACTTTCTTGGCGTCCGGAGCTATTTGCTCGACTGCCATTATCGTATACAGCGGCCGTTATCGTATACGTTCCGCAGTCGTGAGGGCCTGGCAGGGCTAAATAAATTATGGGGATTCTTTTAATATAAGCTAGCAAATTCGACATCCACTTTTCCAAATCTGCGGAAAAATTTAGTTTTTCCATAATAGCTTTGGCTTTAGACAAACAAGTAATAAAACTTAATTGGATAAGATTCATTAATCAATTTTGTACATCCTTGGAGCATTTGTTTGCCATTTATTTGCAAATTTTGAACTTAATTTTGACCATTCCATTTTATCAGTGAAATGTTTGCATGGAGTGGATACAAATTCCGTCGCTTCGGGTTTTGCACGGTTTCAACGCGAGCACGCACAAAAGACGACTGAAGCGTTCGAAACATGCTCAAACCGAACGGGAAATTATAATCAAAACAGACGTCATATTTGAAGATAAAAGTCTAGTCTTGTTTGTCTAGTCTTGTCTGTCTAGTCTTGTCTGTCTAGTCTTGACCGTCTAGTCTTGTCTGTCTAGTCTTGACCGTCTAGTCTTGTCTGTCTAGTCTTGTCTGTCAAGTCTTATCTGTCTAGTCTTGTCATAAAAGTCTAGTCTTGTGTGTAGTTGTGAAAGTGTAGTCTTGTGATAAAAGTCTAGTCTTGTCTGTCTAGTCTTGTCTGTCTAGTCTTGTCTGTCTAGTCTTGTCTGTCTAGTCTTGTCTGTCTAGTCTTGACCGTCTAGTCTTGTCTGTCTAGTCTTGACCGTCTAGTCTTGTTTGTCTAGTCTGTCAAGTCTTATCTGTCTAGTCTTGTCTGTCTAATCTTGTCTATCTAGTCATTTCTGTCTAGCCTTGTCTGTCTCGTCTTATCTGTCTAGTCTTGTCTATATGCGAAATTGTTGTAGGAAATTCGTGCTCAAGGGTCAACGATAGTTGATAGTCTATCTAAGATTTGATTATGAATTTATGAGACGAAATTAGAAAGCTAATAGACAATGCTTTTATGATAAATGTTTGTGTAGTGTTTTATCCAAAGGGAGAATCGTCGACAGAAAACACGAAGCTTGCGGAC
Source organism: Phosphuga atrata (assembly GCA_944588485.1). NCBI lineage: Eukaryota > Metazoa > Arthropoda > Insecta > Coleoptera > Silphidae > Phosphuga > Phosphuga atrata. The sequence continues at coordinate 16,279 of CALYMW010000239.1, read as the reverse complement.
TGAGTGTAATGTTAATATATCAGAAGACAAAGAATGGTGTAAAGCAATCAATACGAATGTATGATAGCAGGGAGAGAGAAAAAAATAAGAGAAAATAATGTTATTAATACAACAATGGGTTATATGTGGAGGTTTACATAGACGCCTACACGTACTCGTTCATTTTGTGTGTCACAAAGGCAAATGTATGCATCAGACTGAAGCCAGACAATTCATTGTTGAAAAGGAACAAAACGAAGAAAAAGTTGGTTTTTTTAAGTCCCATCACGGATCAGCGGTCATTTCACTCGAGGTCTTCTCGGCTCATATGGTCAGGCATGGGATTTTGTTGCTCTTTATTTTATATTTATACAAATAAAAAAGAAGCGGCGTACACGCGCTCGGCAACGCAACTGATTTGCGACAAGCCAAACATGGCAGGGCGGCGTTTTCGGCGCGCAAGGTCGCAACGCGTAGGTGTCACTTTTGGAGCAGAATTCTGTCCACCGAAAAAACATTCAAGATTAGAAACGTTTTGTGATAACAGATAAACGTTTCGTTTTGAGACTCGTTGAGTCAACAGGATGTGTGCATAGTTGTTCTGATTTAGTCGGGGCATTCCAAACATTTTAACTTTGTCAGTTGGTGACTTCACTCCTGGCTTTCTTGCGCTTTCGACAAAACAAAAATCTTTTTACGAAAGAGGTTTCGCGGCCGGAAAGCCGATCGGTCAACAGCCTTTCACAACAAACTCTATTCTCCTTGGAACAAACAACAACAACAATGTTTTCGGTCCAACCGGAAATTGTCATAAATTAAATCTAAACTTATACAAAGTTTTCAGTAATTACCACTCCTATATTACAAAGACCAGTTACGGTTTTCCTTACCGGATCGATACTTCGTCCCATCTCCTTATACTTCAAACACTAATTCATTCATAAATAATTAAGTATGCAGTGTTACCCCAAGGTTCTATAATGGGTGCTACATATAATCAAATTTAATAGTATATTAAAGGACGAGTTTAGTAAGCGCGATTTTACAGCACGTGTCCAAGTTTGGTTTTTCTTATGGACAAGTGCTGAAAAACGTCTTACAAAACGAGTTTTTTTATAGTATTTTTCTGTTTTGAGCCCTTTATGCCAGTTATAAATAAAAAATTCGCCGATAGATATTGAGAAAATTGTATCGCGCTCGGCGAGCCATAACCGCACGCATATGAGTGCTGTTATGAGTCCATTACAGACGCAAAATAGAAATTTTTTATTTTTAAACACAGAAATTTAGTAAAGTGTTACCTCAACTTTCTGCAATGTGTACTAAATAAAATCTTATTTTTTAATAAAAATTGAGTTTATATCTAGTAGTTATTCCAAATGTTCTTTATATAGAACTAGACTAGTCTTGTCTTGTGTGTCTAGTCGTGTCTGTCGAGTCTTGTATGTCTCAGCATACCCTCCTGGCAAGCGGGATACGAGGTTTCGATGCCCTCCAAAGCAGAGGCATTTTCAACCAGGGCGGCACTAACCGTCCGCGCTGCCCACCCTGAAAGAATATAAAATATGCCATACCGGGGTGGCGACCTCTGAAATTCAAGTGGAAAAAGGGGTTTAGTGAGAGGTTTCTCCAAACACAAAATAGTCGATTCTTGTATGTGTCTCTAGTATAAGATTTGACTTTTATCTTGATTTTATCCGGATAAACGTCCGATTGCTGAGTTAGTTTAACAACAGCATTTAGCAGGAACCTGCCCCACTACATCTTTGGCGACTCCAACTATCCTGAGGTGGACTGGTCATTTCTACGCCTTACGTCAAACTCGCGTCAGGCCACCGATTTTTTAGATGGATATAAGGAAATGAACGCAAAACAAGTTTCCAACACAATATAGAAACACCCAAAAATCCCTCCTGCATTTATTGCTAGTCAACGACTCGAACCTGGTTTGCAGGCCAACAGGCAGGCCTCCGCTAGGAAACAGCGACCATATTGTGCTAACAGCTACCGCCCAACTCAAACTAAAGGAAAAATCAACTCACAAAACAGTAAAAAGGCATTTTTGGCAGGAAGACTACACCGAAGTTAAACGATCTGAGTAGGGAAAGATGTCATGTTCTGGCCCCACCTTCACTCCTAGCCCCCACACCACCATCCTTATCAGCACCAGCAGCCATTTGTTGACACAAGGTCAACTGTAATTACTTATTTATTAATCAACCAATCAGAATCGAGATAATTAGTTTGGTAATATGCGGCGGCTGACGTCATCTACTCAGAGATGACGTCATCTACTGAGAGATGACGTCATTTACTGAGAGATGACGTCATCTACTGACGTCATCTGCTGGTGGGGATGGTGGTGGGGGCGCCTAGGAGTGAAGGAGACGCCAGAACATGACATATTGCCCCACTGATCTGTCTCTGAGGGCCTGGCAGGTATGAGCAATATTGACATCGATAAACTATATGAGATTATTAATAATTACATCGAATCTTGTATTCCATTAAAGAAGTCAAAATTAACCCGCGAAAACCATGATGGAATCACTATATCTTTAAGACCATAAAAAGGAAGACTATACTCTCACTATGGGATTCATTCGCTCGAAATACTGGACTGGACTTCTACTAATTATGGCAAGTACAACATTGAGAATAATAAAGTGAAAAGACTAATAATAGAGGCCAGAAGAAGGTGCGAGAAAGACTTGGCGCTGGCGAACGACAAAAGTTTCTACTCCTACATCAATAGATCCCTAAAGTCCAAAGTGTCAGACTTTTCACTAAAAGACGGAGCTACGGGTGCAATTGTCTACAACCAACACTTGTTGTCTGAAATGTTTGCACAGCAGTTTGACGATGTATTTACCAAGGAACCAGACGGAGTCCCTTCCAGCGAATACTCGAAAACCTAACTCCCTGGACACAATTGACTTCACAGAAGAAAAGGCCCAAGATGCAATTTCCTCATTAAAGAACAACCCACCACCCGATATCGACATCATACGGCTTATCTTCCTTAAGGACTGCTCTGGGATAATTAGCGATGTCTCGAGTCCTTGAAAATGGATATGTACCGAAGATGTGGTCTCATACCGTAGTTACGCCCATCTTTAAGAAAGAAGACAGATACCAACCCCAAAATTAACGCATCACCCGGTATGGATTGCATTCCGCCTATCTTCCTGAAGAACTGCTCTGGGATAATAAGCGCCACACTTCCTGCAACGATGTCTCGGGCCCTTGCAAATGGATATGTACCGAAGATGTGGTCTCATACTGTAGTTATGCTTATCCTTAAAAAAGTGGACTAACCCCAAAATTACCGACCCATTACTCTGACATCGACTCTGTCAAAGTGCATGGAGAAGATCATTATTATAGAGCTTCTCCAAAACAACATCATTCAAATCAATCAGCATGGTTTCCTACCCAAACGGTCAATTGACACCAATCTTCTCTCCTGCCTCAATGATTGGACTCATCTTCACGACCAAGGTCGACCTGTCGACACTATCTACTTGGACTTCGAGAAGACATTCGTCGAAGTCTCTCTGACGTCTGCTACATAAGCTGGAGCATTATGGAGTGAGGGGTTCCTTGTTACGCAGGATAACTGGCTTTATCTTCGAACGCAGATTTCAAGTCAGAGTTGGTGGATCGTTGTGCGATATCAGAGCAGTTAAGAGCGTAATGCCGCAGAGTTTCGCCATCTGCTTCTTCTGGTACCATGACCGTTCAACGATCGTTGGTTATCATGTTGGCTACCATGTTGACGATGATTGTTTTGTTGACAGCGGCCGGAAGAGCTGAACCGTAGACTCCCCATACCACTGCCTCAAGTTCTTTAACCACGATGCTCTCCTGCTTCCTGGGCCCCGCTTGCCTGGTATTTTCCCCTCTATAAGCTGGTGTAGCATTTCATATTTTGCCTTATAAAATGACCAAAGTATTCTAATTTTCGCCGTTTAATAGTTTTGACTATTTAAAGATCTTCATCATTGTTCCGTCATCGGCCGCCTGCTATTCTTGGTCTACATGAGGAACATGTCAGTCAACATCAAGTCAAATATTTGTTTTTTTGCAGACGATACGAAATTATACTGCAACCAGTTGGAAAGTACTGTAACACTTCATGAAGATCTTACTTAAAGTGAGAGGTGGACTGGCATGTGGTTCGAGTCTCTAAATTTGGAAGATTGCACGATACTGCATATTGGACCCAATAACCCCAACACTACCTACACCCTAAATGGTAGCCTACACTTCTTTCTTCACCTAGTGCCTATCCGTTCCGGATGTTGGATATCATGTTGGCTATTCCAACTTTGTTAACAGCAGCGCGGAAAAGCTGAGTGGTTGAACCACGTTCATAAATTTTGCAACCACGATATTCTCCTTCTGCTCACTCCTCTAGCTCCATATACTTTGCCTTGGAGGATCTTCTGCAAAAGGACATATCGGCTCTCGTTACGCATTATATGTCCCAGATTTTGAGTATTAACTGTATTCAGGACTTCTTTTTCCTTTCCCATCCTTCTCAGCACCTCCGTATTGGTTATTCTCTCTGTCTCTGGTATTCGTTGGATTCTTCCGTACAGCCACATTTCAAATGCCTCAAGTTCTTTGGAGGAGGCCTCCGTAAGCGTCCACGATTCGACCCCATAAAAAAGGGTCGAAAACTCGTAGCCAACACTGCTAAAAAGCATAAAAAAATCAGCGCACTTAGTTATGCATTTAGGGTTACCACAAGGTTCCATAAGAGTTGCTTTGAAATTATTATTTCCAATGATGGCGATTTATTTATTTATTCGTGTCAGAAGTACAAAACATAAATCATGAAAGATACATAAAATGGGCACAAGTGCAGAAATAAAGTTTGTAATTTTAAACAGTTCCTGCCAAAACTTAGCAACTTCGAGAGCACTTGGATTAGCTTGAGTCAAATCTTTCGTTGTATGGCTGGATGGGAACAACGGACAGCATAAGAGGTGTCATGTAGTTTGAACTGCTCCACAATCACATAGCACAGTTTTGGTTGGAAACTTCCATTTAAATAAGTTGTCCCGTGATCTTGCAACTTGTTCAGGGACTTCTAGATTGTCCAATTCTCTGTGTGGCCAGGAGGTAGAGATTCCTTAGGTTCCATCCATTCAGACAGATAGCTAGTTCTCTCCTTCCACATGGCAACTCGTGTTGCTGCTGCTGTTCCATGCAATGGTTGAGTAGTTGTTAGAAAGCTCTTCCTTGATTTTAATCTCCTTTCAGCAGGTTGATATCCGAAGTGTGGGTGTGTGGTCATAGTAGATGAATAGCATAGACCGGTGCTGTGGTTCTTAATATTTGAGGATGCATACCCCAGTTAGTCCCTGACAGTTTACGTAGGAAGAAGTTCCTCGAAGAGATCTTCTGCTTCAACTTAAGGCACTGCTCCTTGTATGTAAGTGTACGGTCCAAGGTAACACCTAGATATTTGTGATGGAAGCAATGATCTAATAACGAACCATTCCGAATACTTCAAGTTTTCTACTAGCTTGATTATATTTCAAGCGGCAGGCATATACTTAAGTCTTACTAGGATTGGGTATGAGCTGGTTCCTTTCATAGTAAGTACCAAGCTGTTCTAGGGCACGGTTCTGTGTATGCTCTACGACTTCAAACTGTTCTGCTTGGGCAGCGAGAGCAAGGTCGTCAGCGTAAATGAAACTTTTGCACCCTTGAGGCTGTGGTTGATCGTTGGTGTACACATTAAATAAAATGGGAGACAAGACCCTTCCCTGGAGTAATTCATTCTTATGAGTGCTCCATCGGCTGTGGTGTCCTTGGAAGTCAATGAAGAACCGATTATATTGTTGGAGTGTTGCTATCAACATAGTGAATCCATAGTCGTCAGTTAAATTATAGAGTTTATGTAACAGCGTTCTATGGTTTAGAGCAGTGATTCCCAAAGTGGTCTATATCGACCCCCAGGGGTCTATGACAATCTGCAAGGGGTCTACGTCAGCGAAAAAAAAATTTGGGGTCCATGATATGAAAATGGGGGTCCACGATAGTGGATCTCAACATACACTGATAGTACCTATTTACTTACATTATACTATCTTATAATATAAAGACATATAGATTATTTAAAAAAGTACTTATGAAGAACAAAATTTATTATATGTTTATAAAATTGTATAAGTTGTAGAATGTGCATTCGCTTTGTGGTCACAATACATTTTGAACTTGTAAAAACCTGCAATTTTGCCCACAGTTGATTATTTCAAGCTTGTCTTCATTCCATCATTGTCGAACAAACAATTGCCTATTTGCCTTTTATGCAACAAAGTTTTGGGCAATGAAGCTATGAAACCATCTAAGCCTCAGTATCATCTGAGAAGATTTCATCCTCATAAAACAGATAAAGATTTGAAATACTTTTAAAGACTCAAAGATAAACTTCTGAAGAGACCCACGCTGGACAGAATGTTCGCTTCGTCGTCAGAAAGAAACGATGATGGTTTTACTTCATTGAAAAAGCAATCCCTTTATCAAATATTAGGAGCACCTGCCATGGTTGGACGTTATCGTGGATTTTTAAGCTATTTAAAACAAAATGTGTCAGGGGTGTTAGCAATACATTGCGTCATCCATCGACAACATTTAGTTGCTAAAAATTTGAGTGTTAGATTGAATGAATCTCTTTAATTAGTCATTGATGCTGTAAACCGAATCCGAAGCAACGCGTTGAATACGCGGTTATTTGTGCAGTTGTGGGAAGAAAATGACGAACACTTTCATCAATTACTCCTTCACACTGAAGTACGCTGGCTGTCGAAAGGCTTATGTTTGACAAGACTTTTTGCGACTATTTTAGAATTTATGGATGCTAGAGATAAAATTTTAAAAGACAATTTAATGAATTGGAACATCGCCTATTTAATAGATTTGTTTACAAAATTTAATATGGTTAATTTGCTGTTACAAGGCGACAGTCTAAATTTAATTAAAACAAAGACCATCTTTTCAGCGTTTCTTGCCAGAGATAAACTAATGAAGCAAAATATTGGACCGGGCGAATTTTCAGAGTTCCCCAATTTGTCACAGACAAACTGCCAGGAAGACGACGTTTTAACCTACGTTCAACATTTAAATGCCCTCTATTCAAGTTTTGAAACTAGGTTTAAGGACGTTTTGACTATGGTATTACCCCCGTGGATAATTAACCCATATGGTGACATAGAAGAAACGAATGTCATAATACAAGAGGAACTGACTGAACTAAGTACAAAGGGAGAACTTAAGGTTCAGTTTAAAAACGGATATCAGCAATTCTGGCTGCAAAACAACATACCCGTTACTTATCCCGTATTATGGAATATAGCGAGGAAATTTTTAATTTCCTTTCCATCGTCATACCTAGTGGAAAGGGTGTTCAGCGCTATTACCAATCTCCTAACGAAAGAAAGAAATAGACTGGACATCGTTAGCCGAGGAGAATTAAGATTAAACCTTACAAAATTGACGAAAAATGTTGATAATTTATTATTAAAGCATCAGGTTCATCCTTTTCACTAAAAACATTCACTTATTGCTTAGGTTTATTTCATGTTACAGATATTTTATATAACAGATACAAAATTTTATTTTTAGTGGTTTTAATTTAAATTCAATTAATAAATGTATACAACTAAACATTGTATTTACTTTAAGTTTTTAACACTAAACTTCACTACAGTTAGAAATTTACAAAAAATGAATATCAGGTAAATATACTACGCAATACCAAAAAACATGGCAAGGGGTCTACGACACAAAAAAGTTTGGGAACCTCTGGTTTAGAGTGTCGTATGGAGCGGAGAGATCAACAAAAGCTACAGTTGCGATCTTTTTCTTTTCAAAACCATCTTCTATGAACTGATTGAGGTGTAAGATTTGATGTAGGTCTAAATCCTGCTTGTTGAGGGATAAGGAGAGGATCAAGTACAGTAGTCAAACGATTCAAGATCATTCTCTCTAGGATTTTGTAGAGGTGACAAAGAAGAGATATTTGATAAAACTTTTGTCATTTGATGGTTTTGGTGGGTCATTTGATACTTTACCGGGCTTTAAAATAGACGAGTCTTGCGCCATAATTTTGGGAACTTGAAAAATGGTGGCGATGAAGATTATATGAAAATCATCTCCTTCAAGGTTCCATAATGGGTATTTTAAATTGAAACAATTTCAATTATGTGTTATGGGAAGTTATTTGGTAGACGATGTTTAGTATACATTGTAGCAAATTGTGACGTCAAAATATGTTGTAAATTATGAAGAATTGGAGGTATATAGATGGCACATGTGCACGTATAGGCGTTTAGTAAAGTTACCCCGTATTAATATAAATATGTGGTCTGAAGCAGGTGATGTTTGGTGGCCTATAATCAGCCATCAGTCTCGATATGCCGGCCGACAAACGACGGCCGAAGAACGAGAGAAAAAAAAAACCGTCCAGAAAACCGATCGAGCCGACGAGCACTTACTTGCTCATCTGCCCCCATCGCCGCGACTGCTTCATCATCACCCGAAACCCCGAATCCCACAAATAAAATCAAAAGATTTTTTTACCTGGAACTGTAAACCAGATCCGCACAACAAAAAAATCCGCTTTGATATTAAAAAAAAGGGAACAAGAAAAGGTTTGAAATTGATAAAAAGAAAATAAACAGGAACGCTGTAAAGTTATAATTGAGCCTACTTAATAAATAATTCGATGTAATCGATTCATGAAAAGATAATTGTGGCGTGCAGGCATGTGGTATGTTCGGGCAACACACACCAGCGCCTCGATCTTTGTGTTCTCTCTGTCTTTTTGTCCCGGGCGAAGAAGGAGAGAAGCGGCGATCCGCAAGAGCATGTAATAAAATAAAGAGCATATGAGATATAAATGTGGAGGAGACGCGAGACGAGGCGGTTGGGAAGAACAAGAATAAGAAGAAGAGGAGGATACACTCGCAGGGAACCTGTTCATTTCTGGACAAAGGAGTTCGCAAAACGTTTGATCGCTCTTACACTGGATTAATTTTAATTGCGAGAGAAACCGCAAAAAAGCGGCCGTACACAAAGACTTAAATAATATTCAGACCAGTTTCGTTCTTCCTTTTTCTTCACCGGGAATCTCTTTTTTCCTGCCCTTCTTCGCTGCCTTATTTTGATAAATGTTTTATTAACTCACACACTTTGCGGCTTTCATTATTTTTGCATTCTATTATGTCTCACATCTTTATCCATTATATTTACACATTCTACGCAGATCCCTTCCGCTTTTTATTGCCGTTTTATCGACATTTCTCTCTTCACATTATTATCTCCCAAACAACCAACACTAATTGAAACCAACAACAAAAACTAGTTTCACATACAATAACTACTACATATCCCATATAAATAATAATTGTTCTATATGATTAGAATATAAACTCAACTATACAGGGAAAACTAGATAAACAAGACTAGACACACAAAACCAGACAGAAAAGACTAGACATACAAGACTAGATAGACAAGACTAAACAGACAAGACTAGACAAACAAGACTAGACAGACAAGACTAGACAGACAAGACTAGACAGACAAGACTAGACAGGCAAGACTAGACAGACAAGACTAGACAGACAAGACTAGACAGACAAGACTAGACAGACAAGACTAGACAGACAAGACTAGACAGACAAGACTAGACAGACAAGACTAGACAGACAAGACTAGACAGACAAGACTAGACAGACAAGACTAGACAGACAAGACTTGACAGACAAGACTAGACAGACAAGACTAGACAGACAAGACTAGACAGACAAGACTAGACAGACAAGACTAGACAGACAAGACTAGACAGACAAGACTAGACAGACAAGACTAGACAGACAAGACTAGACAGACAAGACTAGACAGACAAGACTAGACAGACAAGACTAGACAGACAAGACTAGACAGGCAAGACTAGACAGACAAGACTAGACAGACAAGACTAGACAGACAAGACTAGACAGACAAGACTAGACAGACAAGACTAGACAGACAAGACTAGACAGACAAGACTAGACAGACAAGACTAGACAGACAAAACTAGACAGACAAGACTATACAGACAAGACTAGACAGGTAAAACCAGACAGAAAAGACTAGACATACAAAACTAGATAGACAAGACTAAACAGACAAGACTAGACAAACAAGACTAGACAGACAAGACTAGACAGACAAGACTAGACAGACAAGACTAGACAGACAAGACTAGACAGACAAGACTAGACAGACAAGACTAGACAGACAAGACTAGACAGACAAGACTAGACAGACAAGACTAGACAGACAAGACTAGACAGACAAGACTAGACAGACAAGACTAGACAGACAAGACTAGACAGACAAGACTAGACAGACAAGACTAGACAGACAAGACTAGACAGACAAGACTAGACAGACAAGACTAGACAGACAAGACTAGACAGACAAGACTAGACAGACAAGACTAGACAGACAAGACTAGACAGACAAGACTAGACAGACAAGACTAGACAGACAAGACTAGACAGACAAGACTAGACAGACAAGACTAGACAGACAAGACTAGACAGACAAGACTAGACAGACAAGACTAGACAGACAAGACTAGACAGACAAGACTAGACAGACAAGACTAGACAGACAAGACTAGACAGACAAGACTAGACAGACAAGACTAGACAGACAAGACTAGACAGACAAGACTAGACAGACAAGACTAGACAGACAAGACTAGACAGACAAGACTAGACAGACAAGACTAGACAGACAAGACTAGACAGACAAGACTAGACAGACAAGACTAGACAGACAAGACTAGACAGACAAGACTAGACAGACAAGACTAGACAGACAAGACTAGACAGACAAGACTAGACAGACAAGACTAGACAGACAAGACTAGACAGACAAGACTAGACAGACAAGACTAGACAGACAAGACTAGACAGACAAGACTAGACAGACAAGACTAGACAGACAAGACTAGACAGACAAGACTAGACAGACAAGACTAGACAGACAAGACTAGACAGACAAGACTAGACAGACAAGACTAGACAGACAAGACTAGACAGACAAGACTAGACAGACAAGACTAGACAGACAAGACTAGACAGACAAGACTAGACAGACAAGACTAGACAGACAAGACTAGACAGACAAGACTAGACAGACAAGACTAGACAGACAAGACTAGACAGACAAGACTAGACAGACAAGACTAGACAGACAAGACTAGACAGACAAGACTAGACAGACAAGACTAGACAGACAAGACTAGACAGACAAGACTAGACAGACAAGACTAGACAGACAAGACTAGACAGACAAGACTAGACAGACAAGACTAGACAGACAAGACTAGACAGACAAGACTAGACAGACAAGACTAGACAGACAAGACTAGACAGACAAGACTAGACAGACAAGACTAGACAGACAAGACTAGACAGACAAGACTAGACAGACAAGACTAGACAGACAAGACTAGACAGACAAGACTAGACAGACAAGACTAGACAGACAAGACTAGACAGACAAGACTAGACAGACAAGACTAGACAGACAAGACTAGACAGACAAGACTAGACAGACAAGACTAGACAGACAAGACTAGACAGACAAGACTAGACAGACAAGACTAGACAGACAAGACTAGACAGACAAGACTAGACAGACAAGACTAGACAGACAAGACTAGACAGACAAGACTAGACAGACAAGACTAGACAGACAAGACTAGACAGACAAGACTAGACAGACAAGACTAGACAGACAAGACTAGACAGACAAGACTAGACAGACAAGACTAGACAGACAAGACTAGACAGACAAGACTAGACAGACAAGACTAGACAGACAAGACTAGACAGACAAGACTAGACAGACAAGACTAGACAGACAAGACTAGACAGACAAGACTAGACAGACAAGACTAGACAGACAAGACTAGACAGACAAGACTAGACAGACAAGACTAGACAGACAAGACTAGACAGACAAGACTAGACAGACAAGACTAGACAGACAAGACTAGACAGACAAGACTAGACAGACAAGACTAGACAGACAAGACTAGACAGACAAGACTAGACAGACAAGACTAGACAGACAAGACTAGACAGACAAGACTAGACAGACAAGACTAGACAGACAAGACTAGACAGACAAGACTAGACAGACAAGACTAGACAGACAAGACTAGACAGACAAGACTAGACAGACAAGACTAGACAGACAAGACTAGACAGACAAGACTAGACAGACCAAGACTAGACCAGACAAGACTAGACAGACAAGACTAGACAGACAAGACTAGACAGACAAGACTAGACAGACAAGACTAGACAGACAAGACTAGACAGACAAGACTAGACAGACAAGACTAGACCAGACTAGACAAGACTAGACAGACAAGACTAGACAGACAAGACTAGACAGACAAGACTAGACAGACAAGACTAGACAGACAAGACAGACAGACAAGACTAGACAGACAAGACTAGACAGACAAGACTAGACAGACAAGACTAGACAGACAAGACTAGACAGACAAGACTAGACAGACAAGACTAGACAGACAAGACTAGACAGACAAGACTAGACAGACAAGACTAGACAGACAAGACTAGACAGACAAGACTAGACAGACAAGACTAGACAGACAAGACTAGACAGACAAGACTAGACAGACAAGACTAGACAGACAAGACTAGACAGACAAGACTAGACAGACAAGACTAGACAGACAAGACTAGACAGACAAGACTAGACAGACAAGACTAGACAGACAAGACTAGACAGACAAGACTAGACAGACAAGACTAGACAGACAAGACTAGACAGACAAGACTAGACAGACAAGACTAGACAGACAAGACTAGACAGACAAGACTAGACAGACAAGACTAGACAGACAAGACTAGACAAGACTAGACAGACAAGACTAGACAGACAAGACTAGACAGACAAGACTAGACAGACAAGACTAGACAGACAAGACTAGACAGACAAGACTAGACAGACAAGACTAGACAGACAAGACTAGACAGACAAGACTAGACAGACAAGACTAGACAGACAAGACTAGACAGACAAGACTAGACAGACAAGACTAGACAGACAAGACTAGACAGACAAGACTAGACAGACAAGACTAGACAGACAAGACTAGACAGACAAGACTAGACAGACAAGACTAGACAGACAAGACTAGACAGACAAGACTAGACAGACAAGACTAGACAGACAAGACTAGACAGACAAGACTAGACAGACAAGACTAGACAGACAAGACTAGACAGACAAGACTAGACAGACAAGACTAGACAGACAAGACTAGACAGACAAGACTAGACAGACAAGACTAACAGACAAGACTAGACAGACAAGACAGACAGACAAGACTAGACAGACAAGACTAGACAGACAAGACTAGACAGACAAGACTAGACAGACAAGACTAGACAGACAAGACTAGACAGACAAGACTAGACAGACAAGACTAGACAGACAAGACTAGACCAGACTAGACAGACAGACCAGACAGACAAGACTAGACAGACAAGACTAGACAGACAAGACTAGACAGACAAGACTAGACAGACAAGACTAGACAGACAAGACTAGACAGACAAGACTAGACAGACAAGACTAGACAGACAAGGACTAGACAGACAAGACTAGACAGACAAGACTAGACAGACAAGACTAGACAGACAAGACTAGACAGACAAGACTAGACAGACAAGACTAGACAGACAAGACTAGACAGACAAGACTAGACAGACAAGACTAGACAGACAAGACTAGACAGACAAGACTAGACAGACAAGACTAGACAGACAAGACTAGACAGACAAGACTAGACAGACAAGACTAGACAGACAAGACTAGACAGACAAGACTAGACAGACAAGACTAGACAGACAAGACTAGACAGACAAGACTAGACAGACAAGACTAGACAGACAAGACTAGACAGACAAGACTAGACAGACAAGACTAGACAGACAAGACTAGACAGACAAGACTAGACAGACAAGACTAGACAGACAAGACTAGACAGACAAGACTAGACAGACAAGACTAGACAGACAAGACTAGACAGACAAGACTAGACAGACAAGACTAGACAGACAAGACTAGACAGACAAGACTAGACAGACAAGACTAGACAGACAAGACTAGACAGACAAGACTAGACAGACAAGACTAGACAGACAAGACTAGACAGACAAGACTAGACAGACAAGACTAGACAGACAAGACTAGACAGACAAGACTAGACAGACAAGACTAGACAGACAAGACTAGACAGACAAGACTAGACAGACAAGACTAGACAGACAAGACTAGACAGACAAGACTAGACAGACAAGACTAGACAGACAAGACTAGACAGACAAGACTAGACAGACAAGACTAGACAGACAAGACTAGACAGACAAGACTAGACAGACAAGACTAGACAGACAAGACTAGACAGACAAGACTAGACAGACAAGACTAGACAGACAAGACTAGACAGACAAGACTAGACAGACAAGACTAGACAGACAAGACTAGACAGACAAGACTAGACAGACAAGACTAGACAGACAAGACTAGACAGACAAGACTAGACAGACAAGACTAGACAGACAAGACTAGACAGACAAGACTAGACAGACAAGACTAGACAGACAAGACTAGACAGACAAGACTAGACAGACAAGACTAGACAGACAAGACTAGACAGACAAGACTAGACAGACAAGACTAGACAGACAAGACTAGACAGACAAGACTAGACAGACAAGACTAGACAGACAAGACTAGACAGACAAGACTAGACAGACAAGACTAGACAGACAAGACTAGACAGACAAGACTAGACAGACAAGACTAGACAGACAAGACTAGACAGACAAGACTAGACAGACAAGACTAGACAGACAAGACTAGACAGACAAGACTAGACAGACAAGACTAGACAGACAAGACTAGACAGACAAGACTAGACAGACAAGACTAGACAGACAAGACTAGACAGACAAGACTAGACAGACAAGACTAGACAGACAAGACTAGACAGACAAGACTAGACAGACAAGACTAGACAGACAAGACTAGACAGACAAGACTAGACAGACAAGACTAGACAGACAAGACTAGACAGACAAGACTAGACAGACAAGACTAGACAGACAAGACTAGACAGACAAGACTAGACAGACAAGACTAGACAGACAAGACTAGACAGACAAGACTAGACAGACAAGACTAGACAGACAAGACTAGACAGACAAGACTAGACAGACAAGACTAGACAGACAAGACTAGACAGACAAGACTAGACAGACAAGACTAGACAGACAAGACTAGACAGACAAGACTAGACAGACAAGACTAGACAGACAAGACTAGACAGACAAGACTAGACAGACAAGACTAGACAGACAAGACTAGACAGACAAGACTAGACAGACAAGACTAGACAGACAAGACTAGACAGACAAGACTAGACAGACAAGACTAGACAGACAAGACTAGACAGACAAGACTAGACAGACAAGACTAGACAGACAAGACTAGACAGACACGACTAGACAGACAAGACTAGACAGGCAAGACTAGACAGACAAGACTAGACAGACAAGACTAGACAGACAAGACTAGACAGACAAGGCTAGACAGGCAAGACTAGACAGACAAGACTAGACAGACACGACTAGACAGACAAGACTAGACAGACAAGACTAGACAGACAAGACTAGACAGACAAGACTAGACAGACAAGACTAGACAGACAAGACTAGACAGACAAGACTAGACAGACAAGACTAGACAGACAAGACTAGACAGACAAGACTAGACAGACAAGACTAGACAGACAAGACTAGACAGACAAGACTAGACAGACAAGACTAGACAGACAAGACTAGACAGACAAAGACTAGACAGACAAGACTAGACAGACAAGACTAGACAGACAAGACTAGACAGACAAGACTAGACAGACAAGACTAGACAGACAAGACTAGACAGACAAGACTAGACAGACAAGACTAGACATACAAGACTAGACAGACAAGACTAGACAGACAAGACTAGACAGACAAGACTAGACAGACAAGACTAGACAGACAAGACTAGATAGACAAGACTAGACAGACAAAACTAGAGAGACAAGACTAGACAGACAAGACTAGATAGACAAGACTAGACAGACAAAACTAGAGAGACAAGACTAGACAGACAAGACTAGACAGACAAGACTAGA